>VZRE01005078.1:84533-158857 GCA_013396775.1 Cephalopterus ornatus
GCACTCGGCCTTGTTGAACTTCATCCCATTGGAATATTCTACTGATAAATTGTTGCAGTAATAGGCAAATATCTTTGCTCTAGTTCAGTGGGCCAACAGAAGAATCAAAGATAATCTCTCACTGATTTTGAGTTATTTTTAAACAACTGTGCTCCTTGTGGATTGGGTCTAAACACCTTACTATGAGATCTAGACTTGATATTTTCTGTAATAGTATGTTGAATTGTCATAGCTCACTGCTTCATCTTCTACAATGCCTGATCTTCTTATATCCCCACTGATAAAATGTGAAGTTCCAGCTGACTGCAGTAAGTGTAGATTCAAGCCCCAAATAATTTTAAATGCAACTTGTGATTAATTGGTGAAGTATGCTATGAATGTGGACTGTTCCATTCTTCCTCTTATTTACTTAGTCCTGTTAGAGAACAAGTTGAAATAAGCTTTCTGGTGTGTGTGACACTTGTGTGCTTTCAATTTTTGTTTTCACTTTGATTTAGGTTGGAGTGGTATTTTGGTTTTAATTTATTGTTTGAACCTGAAACTTAAAACCAGAGAGCCAAAGCAAGCACATTTCCTGTACAGAGACTGTCTAGAAGTAGCTGTAAGGCACACACAGCACCTCCTCTTGAGGCACTGGGATGTCATCCATCCCCATGGAGCTGGTGCTATCTGCCCTGCAGACCTCTGGTCCTGGGGATAGTGTCTTCTGGCAACCCAAATAGCAAGGCAGGAGTCAGATCCTAGGGGGTCTTCCTTTGGTTTCCACTCTCAGATACACCTCTTTAGATGAAAGCATTTGCAGCAATATGTCCAGCCCCTCACAGTGACAGGGGTGAGCCTGAGCTGGGAATCTCCATCAGAAAATGGGCAAACTTTGGAAAAGTTTGGACTACATGTGAACTTTGACGCTGACCAAATGTAAATAATTCTGCTCAGACTCTTTAACAGCTGAGTTGAAGCCGGGATTTTGAGAAGATTGAACTTGGATCACAGTTTTATGGCTATCTCTAAAATATTTTATTGCTGGTTTATGACACCAGAGTGTAAATAATGGGGCTTTTAAGAGTTGCAGTGTGAAGATTTTATCCTTTGCTTATGTACAAAACATAAGTACTACCATTTTGTTTTCAGTGAAATTGAATACATATTTTTAAAACTGTTGCTTAGGAAACCAAGTGGGCTAGTAAGAACACCTTAATTTTTTTTTTCTTTTTCCTTTTTTTTTTCCTTTTTTTTTTTTTAAGTGGAGACACTTTATAGGTTGGTACTGCATAATTATTTTCCGTCAACTGATGTAGATTAAACAACTGCAAGGAAGGAGAGGAGAATAAGTGTGTGTTGTATGTATGTAAATACCACGAGAATGCATACAGTGTGTGCAGCACTATATGGATCAGAGACGAAATGTTTTCTGTTAAATGAGCTGATGGAGAAAAATATCTTTTGGAAGCATAAGCTATTTCTCAGGTCTGAAGAAAACTTTATACAGTTTGTGTGTAAATGTAATGAATCGGCTTATACTATGCGTGTACAGGTGCATACGTGCCTATGCAAATACAGTTCTAGAGGTGCAACAACAACTACAATATTGCCTAATTTTTATTGAAATTTTGTGGCTGCATTCTCCATCTTTAGAACAGGAATTGTAACAAATGAAAATGTTTAGTCTCCTGCTACATTTTTAAAACTAACTTAAAACTATATAATTCAAGAAACGTGTTATATTTTGGAGTTCAGAGTTTAAAGATCAGTTCCATTTGGTTGTGACTGGGATTCACTAGTAGCTTAACTGGTTTTTAACTCTTGGGGTTTATATCCAGTATTCCTTCAGATTTTGCTCCATCCTATGTTGAGATGACTCACTATCATTTCCTTCCACTATCTCATGCTGAGTGATGATGGGCAGAAAAATTGTTTTCATCTGCTCTTTCTGTCTAAAATTCTTGTTCCAGTGGACTTGCTCAGATAATTTTTTTCATAAGTTATGAAACAGTTAATTTTATAACTGTGAACTCCATGCTATTCTCCAATGGCCCACTTTGGCACCGATGTCCTTTCCAGGCTTTGGGAAAAATGCTGGTTTATGTTAGTGGGGTGAAACTGAGGTCTCCTGTTCTCCAAGACTGGAAGGACTAGGATGGGACATGAGTGCCCACAGTGGCGTGAAATACATATTTTTAGTGGTTCTAAACTATTATTGTTCAAATCTCTTGTATGTAATGTCTTTATTTTCTTAGAAGAGGCAGATGGATCATTCTTTACCAGCTGTCAAATACAATACTCCTGTATAGCCCTTGCTCTCAGCAACATCCTCATTGTCCTGGTGATGGGGTGCCTTGGAAGGACTGTGCAGATCAGGCTTCATACTACTTCTGCACTTCAGGCTCTCTGTGCTGTAGGTACATTGAATAATGTTGTGGCTACCACTTGGTATTTCCAAGTTGGTTACCTAGGAGTGCTTTGGCTTAATATCTGGAAAATTTTTTGTGATTTTGATGGTTTTAGGTGGATGAAACTATGTACGTGCCTCATATAAATATGAAAGGTGTTTTTAGGTTGACTTTAGGTTGATTTTAGGTTTTAGGTTGTTTTTAGGTTACTGTAATCAGTATAAACTTCCATGATTGTAGGCTGAATGGGTATTTTTCCTGTAGTGCATTACAAGCATGCTGTAAACAACGCAAAACCTATAACTGACAAGCAGCATCTGATAAAAGTAATTCTTTTGCTGCTTTTGGTTTTTTGGAAGATCTATTCCCTAGAATCTATAATATGTCTAGTGGTAATTGAATATACAGAGAGGGATGTGGAAACAATGTCATGTATAGAGGTGTACCTTTTCCAACTGTGAAAAAGATGTGCCTGCAACCTAACTGTACTTGCTTCAGCTGAAATAAACACTTTTGGGAAGGATTTGGCTGAATGGTTATTTTTGGTCTGGCAAAGGGGAAACTGACTGAGTGACTGTTATTACTCTGATGCCAATTACTGGAATTTACCAGCTTAAGGGCAATTTGCTGACTTTGTTTAAAAACAAAACTGGTCTTTCTGAGTCCAACTGTGATTTATAAAGGGAGGAGCTGTAAACCACTTATTTCTTTTCTTTCCTTTTCTTTTTCTTCCTTTTTTTAAAAACAAATATAAAATATTTTTTTAAAAAAGTTTTCTATCCAAAAACATTATCTGAATCCCACATGGTGTGGGATTTAGGGAATTAACAGGATGATTCAGACACACAGTCTTCATATTCATGCCCATTCCTGACAATTTTCCTTAAGGAATAAAACTTCTTTCCTGCACTTGATAAGAAAAAAAACCAAACCAAACCCTCTTCACCTTTTTTTTTTTTTGTTTTTTAATATTAAGCTCTATTACATGCTGTAGTCCAGTATCTCAAGATATGTGTGGTGAGATTTTAGCAGGCATTTGCAGCACTCCTCTCTGTGAGCTCTTGGCTGATACATTGTTCCATCGCTCCTTTCTTCTCCCCTGCTCCATATGGGACGTGTGCCAGCAGGGGTAAAGGGTGGTTCAGAGTATTGTCTTTTTGGTTTTTTCCTTAGACAGTGGGACAGAAGATGCTGAGAGTGCTGCCATATGTACTGATTTGCATCTCTGTGAGAAGACAGACCAAGAGCAATGCCTGAGCTCTGATCTTGAGTAATAAAAAGATGTGATCTTGCAGCCCCACTGTTCTCTTGATGTAACTCTGGTTTCCTTTTCCTATATGGGGAAGGGGAAGGTCACATAGGCTGCAGTGACTCTCTCCAGCAGGAATTCAGAGTACTCAGACTGTGCTAAATTCCCAAGGTGTGCACCGGAAGGATTTTATGATGGATCGGTTTCCCACTCTTTCTGCCTTTGTTGCTCCTTATCAAAACCAAACCAACTCAAACAAAATATATCCTTTCATTTAAACAGGAAATAAAGCAAGTTTGCGAAATTCAGTGATTGTCTATGCTGCAGTTTAGTTTAAATGCCCACAGGCACCTGTATTTTCTTGCTTTCTCCTTCATAGGATTGCTTTCCTTGGTTCTCCTTCTGCAGATTTATTTTAAAAATTCCTCTGACATAACATTTAATATTTTCTAAATTTATAGTCAGACTTTTTTTCCACCTTGGTAATACTTCCTCAATACCCAGAAATTTCTCTGTCCATTCTCTTGGTACTTCTTTTCCTTCTTGAATCAGGAAAAGTTTCTTAGCTTGCTCCATGTATTATCAATATTATCTGGTCCACAATTGAATCACATAGTACCAAATTTACCTGGTGATTTCTTGATTTTCTTTTATTATATATTTATATGTTTTTACCCCTGATATTTTTGTTCCATTATTTTTATTGTTGAGCTTTCTTGCCAAATTGAGGCCTTGTTGGTCAATCTGTCTGACCTCTCTCTCCTCTATCTTAGTTCACATGGGCTTCTTTTGAAACTCACCTGAGTTCATTTGGTTGTTTCAAGCTTCTCTGCTCTTCCAATCCTATTTCACACCTGCTTTTCTTTCTGTGTTTGGTCTGGGGGCAATCTGAAAATAGAGGAAGTTTACTAAATACCTTGCAGCTTTTTCCCTTTCACTGTCACAGTTCTAGGCAACTAGATCAACAACTGCATCACTTACTGTATTTTAAAGACATCCAACCTTAGAGGAGGATCAGAATGGCCGCTTGCAGTATATTGCCTCTCAACACATTGCTTATGCCCATTTTGCTACACCAAATGCTGCCAACGTCCTTGTCTCTGAGATGCTTCTGTAGTCCCATGTCTCTCCCCCCTTTCCTCTAGCTGATGTTTAGCTCCACATCCAGTTGTGTTTTTATTACACACAGAGATGGAAAGCTCAATCATTCCTTTTCATTCTCCAGCTTCCTTTTGTTTTGTCTTAAATATATTCAAGGGGGAAACAGGAGGAGTGATGGAAAAGGAAGGGTTCGGTCTAGACTTCCAAAGCAATTTCCTTTTCCCTACAGAGCACAGCTCATTTCCTTCCAGAGCAATGTGGCTGGGAAGTCGCACATTTCTTCTCAGCACTGACTTTCCTGAAATTTGTTGAGTCAAAGCACAGCTACTGGGTGGGATCCAGAGGACCATAAACAGGAGTATGTGAGTGTTCTTCCCTCTCGCTGCCAAAGCGAATAATAAACAGAGATTAATATAGAAAAGAGAGGGCGGTCTAGATAAGCAGCCACAGGGTGGAAATGTTGAAAAAAACCTTGACAAATATCCACAGGCACACCTGCACTTGGGCGTTTCTACATTGTGGGGCCTCACAGGGCTTAATTTTGCCATAAATGTCTTAAGAACAGAAAACTGAGCAATGTGGAAGCTGATGATTTTCCTTGAGGACTAATTGCAAGGTTTTGCCTTTGGAAAAAAAAAAAAAAAAAGGTGATAGTTCATTGTTGTAAATTTAGCTCTTCATATATTACATTTAGCTGAAGATAGGAGAGATTTTTTTTTCTTTTAAATGTATTTATATCTGCTGATTTTGAAAACTATCCCATTTAGTGCTGTCATATCCTCTTTTACTGTGTCTCTGAGTTTGCCTTAAGTCAAATTAATAAATTGGTTTAAGTCAAATTAAAACCAGGCTGAAAGAGTAGCGTGGTCATGACTGAGCAACTTCCCTCCTCCAGAGAGTTCAAGATAGTCCATGTGTAGATTTTTTCAGGTCTATTAAATTCAGTTTGGAAAGGAAATGCTTAGAGAAAAAAATTACATGATCATAATGTGCTGACTCCACGGACTTTCTAATTTAGTTGGTTTCTTTATGGGTTTGTTTACCAAAAAAAAAAGAGATTTCTTCTGTGTTGAGGTGTGTGGAGACGTGAACAGGAAGATAAGCTGGAATGTACGTGCTTGATGTAAGCTAATTATTTCATCCATTCCATTTGGCTTTTGCTTAGCAAGAGAAATCATATGGTGTCTATTGTCCTGCCACTAGTAATTGCAGATTTGTCTGATTCAGATTTGTCTGATTCACTGATACTTATTTCTGAGTCTGAAAAAGTTTGTAACTAATTTCTTGTGCTAATTGTCAAAAAACGCACATTGAAACTTTAGAGAAGTACTTCCAAACTACTAGGTATTGCAGTGATGCAG
This sequence comes from Cephalopterus ornatus, assembly GCA_013396775.1. Lineage (NCBI taxonomy): Eukaryota > Metazoa > Chordata > Aves > Passeriformes > Cotingidae > Cephalopterus > Cephalopterus ornatus. Next base: position 90,635 of record VZRE01005078.1, read on the forward strand.
AAACATGTATTGCCTGATCCTTTTTTAGCAGATGAATAGATGGTGAAATTGCCTTCACATTTTGTCTCAAAAATGGAAATTCAGCAAACTATAGGCAGAGGAGCTTTAAAAGATCTTCTGCTTTGTAGATCCTTAGCCTTGAAATCCCAACTACAGAAAACCTTTCTGCTATTAGCCACAAGGTGAAACAACAGTGTGTGCTACTTTCCAGCGTAATGACATTTTTTCATGTGAAGGAAAACACCCATCTTAGGAAGAGGTTGTGTAGGGCTGGTGGGCACTGGTTACTACCTTCATTTGATCATCCTTCACTTGATAGTGTCAAGATATTGGGGCCTCAAAGTTTGGCATTGCTGTCTGCCATGGAAGACTTTGTAAGAGCAAGAAAAAGATGTTATGATGTGAAATGTAATGCAAAGACCTTGTTATGGAGCTCACACTGCAAATTATAGACCTTTTTTGTGAGAGATGCTGCTTCTTGCTTGCTTCAGCCAGATTGCAGGTGGCCAGACTTGTACAGGGAGATACAACTTTTCCATTTGCAGAGGTACCCGTGCAGTGAAAAGATGTGTAGCTGGCAGCTGAAGGTCCTTGGGTTAGTTATAACCTTATTATAATCAATCCAGTTGGTTTGGACTGGTTGGCTTAAGTTTTTGAGAGCTGTAGCTGGCAGGGAAATTTCTGCTCTGTTAAAGCAAGTTCTGGCAGTGCCAGGCATTCAAGATGAAGTGGAGGTGGGGGATAAAAAGCTGGTTATGACATTCTGCTGATATCATCTGCCACTGAGCAATCACTCTGGGGGTTTTTTCCTTCCTAAAAAGTGTAGCTCTATATGGCTTGGTTTTTTTTAATTTTTTTATTTATTTTTTTTACGTGTTTGCTATCTTTTGTCAGCGCAAAGGCTGCATTTATTAGACCAGGTGAGGGTGCGAGGTAAAGGTGCTGCTGTCTTAGAGGGAGAATGTATACATAACAAATACAAATTATTTAGAAAATGTTACTTTTGTAGCTATGATCATGACATTATGCACTCTGACAAAGAGAAGAAACTGCAATAGTAGGTAAAATTTTTATCCTGCCAGAAAAAGACAGGGCAGTATCTCAAGTTTTGGAGTAATTTTTCAACTCATTTTTCCAGATATACACTTTAATGTACTTGGGACAGCAGCTGGAGGATGAGTCTTCTTGCATAAATTGAGATTAAGTGTGTTTGCTCATGTAGTTGCTCGCTCTTACATGAAGAACAGCAGTTCTAGATAAAAAACAGTTGTGTTTCTGGAAAGTTAGGATTTGAAGCAGTGCTATGCTAAATGCTGAATGAGGCAGATCAAAATACATGGAGGAATGTAAAATAGATGGAAATTAAAAGAAGGAAAAAATCAAGGTATCTAGTTTTCTTACCTATCATCTGGTAGGATTGCAAGGCTTAAGTTGTGTCCCAGAGTCTGTCAGTGGCACATTGTATGACCTCAAGAAAGACTCTGCATCTCAAAGTTCCCAAGGTCTTATATTTGTGAAATGGGGACAATAAGCAAGGTGCCCTGAGTTCTATGAATAAAAAGGTGTTACTTAAAAATTAAGTTTTAGCACTGCTAATGACAATAATAATATGTATGATAATTATTTATGCTCAGCATAATTTTACTTTAGACATAATTACATCTATTTTTCTGTGAACAATGTTAAGATGCATAATGGTGCAAAAGTATTGCATGTTTTCTGAAGGTATTACATAGGCACAACCTGCAAAGATTTTGAAGTTCTTTGCTTTGTCCTGGTATGTAACACAGCTCATAGCAGTAAAGGTTTTCAGATCAATGCATTTCAGCAGAATTGTTTAGTACTTTTCCAGTAAATGATAAACAAATAAAACACACTCAAAAAAGAAACTATCATTTACTTTCTATTTTTGAAGTCATCTCGTATTTTGCATAACAAGATAGAAGGGGCTATAGATCTTGTATGGCATCCACATCTAAAGAACAGTGTGTCTTACACTGAAATGACATTGATAGAATATAATAGATAAGAAGAGTTACATTTCTTATTCATACTATTGCATCTCAATTACTGTTGTTGCAGCTGACTCTTAGGCAGAAGGTGTGTAAGGATGAGTGGCCATCTCTTTGCATCAGAAGTGGCAGGGTCTTATCTTTAGACTAGTAATACCTTTCCTGTCAGTGTCTCTTTTTCAATTTCCCTGGCCCAAATAATATGAAGTGCATTCACATCGAAAAACTTGTGTGTTCTTAGCAGTCTCTAGATTTGAAAAAAACCTGGTAGCTTGCTTGTTTAATGAACAACCCTTGATTGCAATCTCTAACTGTGATGCTCAGTAGAACTGGAAATGTGCATGTCAATGATATTTCTGGCTAGCATTTTTTATTCCTTCTTTGGTACAAATGTGATGAATACTCACTGTCACTAAGCTGGTAGAAGCAAGTGAAATAACAGGTTACACCAGAGACAGAAAGTGTTTTCAATGGGAAAGAAATTTTGGAGTTTTCAAAATGCTTACTTTCTTCCTGTAACTTCAGGAGGTAGATAAAGACTTACAGGGCTGTGTGTCCCTTGACTCTTGCTAACTTTACCTAAGCATTTAATAGGTGCTACAGAAATAAGTGTGACCAGAGATACACAATGCTTCACAGAAAGTAGCTTTTTGAGATGTGACGCTGTCCATTTTGTGCCACACTATGAGCTCTCTGCTAAAGCAGCGCAGAGCAAATCCCTCCATCACAAATGCATAAAATGGGCTGAGGATGGATTATTAAGGTATGTTTTCCACAACACAAAATTATTTTCCTCTTTCCTATCCAATGCCTTTATATCAGAGACATTACTGAATATACATATGGGAATTTAGCAGAATGTTAGTTTTTCTTCTTTTCAAAGTGTTTTCATCGTTTTAGGTGAGTGTTTGACTTATGTTCATTGGCCCCTGCACAAGAGACTGAAAGCTATTTCCTTTTTCCTTAATTAGAGCATGCGGAATATCAGGTTTCTGAGCAGTGAATTTCCTCTCAGGAGATAGGTGAGCATATGTGGTAGTGGTGGTTGTTTTTGCAAACTTGAGAAGTTGGTCCTTCTGTACTTTGTAGATACTGTCTTAAGCCAAACTTTTACTTTTCATACAGACAGAAGTGCAATTTTTTTCTTTTTTCTCCTCTCCTCCCTCCCCCTTTTTCTTTTTGGAATTAAAGAAAATTTAGAAAAATAAAGAGAATTAAAGAGAGAAGTGGGAAGTTAGAAATATCTGAGGAAAATTCTAGGAGGGTGGCCATAGGAATATGGTGCCAGATGTGGTGAAGGCAACAGGCCAACCCTGTTTGTGTGTGTAACTCGATTTCGAGTCTGCAGGGCTCCACAGTCCTCTGTTTATATGCTGGTATTTTAATGCAGGACTTATTTGTGGTGCTGGTAAGAAAGGGAAGAAAATTTAAAATGTGTCCTGGTTTTTAAGGTCATGTATTTTTACAACTGCTGGCTTGTTTGTGTGGGTGGGCAGGTATGAGTCTCAGTCTGTCTTTTCCTTGTGCAATGTCAGAGGGAAGTTCAGGTCGGTGCGCTGCCGGGGCCAGCCCACATCCTCCACCCACGCAGCCCCATGAAGCAGTTACACACATCAATCAGGGAAAACCCTCATCTCTTGGCACCGTTGGAGCAGGTGTGTGAGCTCACGGTGACATCAGGTGACCGTCACGTGTCTGTGGGGCAACCAGTGGTGCCTGGAGCACATTTTGTGTACATCAGGTCTATTTCCTGAAATGAATGATAGTCTTTGATTCAAAACATGCAGCTCCAACACTCAGACCACCAGTGACCATCCTTTTCTCTCACAGGTGCTCTGGGGTAGAGCAGATGAAAGAGGAGCGAGGAGATTTTGTAAAAAATTGCAGATCTCCATATGCCCCTCCCCTGCAAAATGCCATGCTCTTTAAATTGTCAGCCATTTATAAGTGTTGTAGAGGGAGGTAGGAATGACCACGGCTGTATTCACTGTAAAGTAAAGTTGGCTAGATCACTCATGATCAAAGAGTTGGACAGACAGATGAAGCACGAACAGATGCTGTGCTGTGGGGAAAAGTTCTTGCAAAGATAGTGCTTTCATGTCCATTTCATGTTAGGGGGTTTTAAACACCAATACTGCACCTTGTTTTCATTCCTTAAAAGATGAAACCAGAATAAATGCAGACTCACCCTACCCAACCCTCTTTATTTGGATGTTTCAGTGTTCGCAGTATACCAACACCCATAAATAAATTGAGTGTATGTAGTGAAAATATTCTGCACTTCCCCAAGTGGCTTTTTCCAAGACCTATCCACTTGGACCACTTCTGTTACAGAGTATGAGGCAAGTTTTGTCCCTCTGTTCCCTGGGTAAGTGTGGAAGGGCATTCCAGGCTTAATTTGCCCCTGCAAATTCAGTGGAATGTCTCTGTGTTGTATGAGTACCTGTGAGAGAGGAATTTAGTGTCAGCTTCTGGCAGTGCAAATAGCATAAATGTGCACGTAGCCTTTATTTTGCTAAATAGATGTGATATATTGGATCAAGTTATTGGAACACATGCCAGTGGGCAGAGGAGGAGATCCAAAGAGTGCTGAGATGGTAGGTGCCTCCAGTCCTGGACATGCTCTTAGACAATTGGAAGAAGGATGTCTCCACCATTTGTGGGTGGGGTGGGATCTCAAAAGTTTAATATCTCCAGAAATGCAGCTTAAAGTGTCTTTCAGTCTGCATGTACCACTCTAACCTCTCAGTGCCTTGAGGACAGAATGCATGCACACTATCCTTCCAGCTGCAGTCTAAACCTTGTTTATGAAAAAACATATGAGGAAACTCAGAGAATTTGACTTTTAAATTAAACAGCTTATTCAATTATTTTATATTTACATGTAAGCAAGAGAAAGCAGAATTTTAAGAAGTGGTGTTAATCATTGTAGCAATCCTTTATAAGAAAAGAAAAGAGATTTTTTTATCCATTAAAAATACTATAGCCTTCCTGTTTCAGTGTATTCACAAATATACAAAATTACAGGGTAAGGGCCTAGTTGGGAACAAATTCCTCCTATATTGCCATGCCAACAGTGTTCATGCTGCTTCATTTTACCTACAGATATGAATAGACCTAGGTAGCTAGACCCAGGAAAAGAGGTAGCTTCAGTTCTGCTGTGCACAGTTGTTAGATACAATAGAGCAATTCTGAATTCTACCAGGTATTTCCAGCTTTGAAACAGTGTTTTATTTGGTGATGAAAGATAATGACTTAGCAAGTGTATAACTGAATATTGCCATGAGTGTAGTTTACACAGATAATGAGGCCATCTTCAGCTGCATTACATAAGTTTGGGTTGGTGTGACATCTGTGAAAAGGATCTGAGTCTTTCTGGTTTAGGATGTGAACTCCACCAATGAACTGTTGAGAAGAACCTTTCTGTATGGAGAAATCTCCTCTTCACCCACTCCTCTGTGTTTCTTTCTTGCCTCCCTTGAAAATAAATTCCTAGACCAGGTGTTTCAGTGTTAAGTTTTTCTGCCTTTCCTGTAAAAGCTGATCCCTGCTTGTTTCACACTCAGGAGCCATAAAGGTAGTGGAGGCTTGAAGTTGCAGGAACTGCTTTCCATGCACTTGGAAAGTGCATCCATTGCACGGATGTTGATTCACATGCTGAAGTACAGGAGAATGACCATGCTATGGTTATGGTTACAGTGTGTTTGCAACATGCTTGGCTTTACCAGCTCTGTTTTGCTTCTTTATCATACAAATGAGCTTGCTGTCTTAATCAGATGTTCACAGGGTGAGGGTGGAACAGGCTAGCACAGGCGGTAGAAGAACTGAAGGGAGAGGGGGAAAGAAAAGAAAAAAAGAAGGAAAATATTTGTCAGACTTGATAGTGTTAATGAAAACATAAAGAAAGAAAGGAGGAAAGCAATGTTTGGAGAGCAAAGAGTGACCTGACAAATGTGACCTCTGTTTTTGCCAAGGGCTTCTGACTTTGAAACCAAAACCGCCTTTAATGTTCACCAGGTGCCATCAGGGTGTTTTGATTGCCTTTATGGAAGGGAATTAGCCTTATAGTTTCAGCATCTGCACTTCAGTGAACTTCAGGGGCAGAGTGTATTCTTGTTCAGATCATAACCATTAAGGTTCAAAGGCCATGAGCAGCTCAATAATTAATTCTGCTACTTCCACAGGAGGCAATGAACAGAGACCTGTACTTCACACCAGTTTTGTCACAGGAGTCTTTCCAGTCCTGTCCCCTGCTCAAACAGGTTCTGCCTGAGCATCTCTGAACAGTCGGCTAGAGCAACCAGAAGGCAAGGCAGCCGCAGCACAGAAGCAATGCTGGCAGCAAGATTATTCCTCATGCTAAAATAATACTTTGAAGTTCATATTTTGTCAGCTGAGATTATAGTTCAATTTCTTGAAAGAAGCGAGATGTTATTTTGCTCAAGATACATGGCTCTCTGTCCCCTGTTGTTATATAAGCAAATTGTTTGTACTCATCATCCTCTTTCTGGCTGCTTGCTCTCTGTGGGTAATTGTGCCTCTGATATTACCTAGATATCTCAGCCTTGCTTATGACCTGAGTGTAGACTTCAGCTCTTCAGGTAATTGTCTTGTCCTGCAGATGACGGATTTATAACAATATTGCATATTGTAAACAAGAGGAAACAACTGACTGATCGGTGGAGTTTTTACTCCCTCTGCCCCTTTCCCCTTTCCTCTGAGAGACCCAAGAGCCAACCATTTCTGCACAGCTTCCCCTCCCCTTGTAAGGCTCAGGAAATTCAAGAAGGTTGTCTAATCCCCTGGTGCAGAGGCAGTGCTGGAGCAGGGAAAAAGATAGGGTAGGTAACATGTCCTCAACAGAAGAGTTTTTCTGGGAGGAAGACCTAGGCCTATCCAAGGGCCAACTCAGGATCATTGAATCGCTGGGCACTGGAATAGTGGGGTGAGTAAGATTGCCTTGAGAGGTCATGTCCAGCGATGTCTCTTCAATATCTGTGGTTCTTTCTGCCATAGTACTGTAGCAAATACATGCTTTAAGAAGAGAATATAACAGCATCTCTAACATACCTAGTTGCACTGCAGGACCTCATGGGTCCAGATGCGCACAGGTTGACCACTGCTTCTGCTCATCAGTCACCTTCTGCAGCCACTATCTGTTTGTTCCACCATCACATCCTTACTGAATTATCTGTTTTATAATCTGTTAATTTAAAGCAATTTCAACAAGAGATTGGGAAGAGAAGGGGTTTAAAAGGTCCTGTCAAACCTGGCAAATCAACAAATGATTATAAATGGTCATCAAATTTGAAAATTCATGGCAGTCCAGTGAAGTTTTCACTGACTGGTAAAAGGTAAACATAACCCCCATTTTTAAAAAATTTAAAAAGGAAGATGCAGAAACTACATGCTGTCAGTCTCACCTAGGTGCCTCGCAAGATCATGGAACAGACCCTCCTGGAAACTATGCTAAGACATGGAAAATAAGAAGGTTATTAGTGACAGCCAACATAGCTTGACTAAGGGAAAACTGTGTCTAATAAGTTTAGCGGCTTTCTGTCACAGGGTTACCATGCTGGTGGATAAGGGAAGAACAAGTGATGTCATCTACCTGAACTTGTGCAAAGCATTTCACAGTGCCATATCCTTGCCTCTGAACTGGTGAGGCACAGATTTGATGGATGTATCACTTGGTGAACAAGGAATTGGCTGGATGCTTGCACTCAGAGAGTTGCAATCCATGGCTTGGTGTCCAAGTGGAAGACAGCAATGAGTGGTATCCTTCAAGGGTCAGTACTGGGACTGGTGCTGTTTAACATCTTTGTTGGTGACATGGACATTGGGATTGAGTGCACCCTAAGCAAGTTTGCCAGCAATACCAAGCTGTATGGTGCAGTTGACACACTGGTGGGAAGGAATGTCATCCAGAGGGACCTTGACCAGCTTAAAAGATGGGCCTTTGCTAACCTCAAGAAATTCAACAAGGCCAAGTCCAAGGTCTTGCATCTGGATCAAGGCAATCCCAAGGACCAGTACAGGCTAAATTGCTGGAGAATGGATTGAGAGCAGCCCTGCGGAGAAGGACTTGGAGGTGTTGATTGACGAGAAGCTCAACATGAGGCAGCAATCTGCACGTGCATCCCAGAAAACTGTATTCTAGGCTGCAGCTAAAGAAGCATTGACAGTAGGTTAAGGGAGTTGATTCTGCCCCTCTATTCTGCTCTGGTGAGACCCCACCTGGAGTACTGCACCCAGCTCTGGGGTTCCCAACATAAGAAGGATGTGGTCCTGTTTGAGCAAGTGCGGAGGAGGGCCACAATATGACAAGAGGGCTGGAGCACCTCTTCTATGAAGACTGGCTGAGAGAGTTGGGGTGCTCAGCCTGGAGAAGAGACCTAGAGAGACCTTACAGCAGCTTTCCAGTACCTAAAGAGAGCCTACAAGAAAGCTGGAGAAGGACTTTGTACAAGGACCTGTAGTGATCGGACACGGGGGAATGGCTTCAAACTGAAGGTTTAGATTAGATATTAAGAAGAAATTTTTTAATGACAGTGGTGAGACACTGGAACAAGTTGGCCTGAGGTGGTAGATGCCTCATCCCTGAAAACTCTCGAGGCCATGCTGAATGGGTCTTTGAGCAAACTGGTCTAGTGTAAGATGCCCTTGCCCATGGCAGGGTGTTGGAATTAAATGATCTTTAGGGACCCTTGAAACCCAAATTGCTGTATGATTCTGTGATTTGAGATGCTGTTGTGCAGCGAAGATCCAAGACTGATAGCATTTGCTGAACAGAACATGATGGTGTTGTTAATAATCACATTTCATGTTGTGGCACAAAATGCGTCATGTCTTTATCTTTGTGTAAAAGTTTCAATTTATACTGTAGTAATGCTTCTTATTTAAACTGGAAAATGACTACATAAAGTTGTATTTGAATCCAGAGGGACTGTTTTATTAATTAGTAAATATGATGAAATTGAATCATACTGCCTCTTCTTTTCCCATCTTTCTTTGAGGAGTGCATGCTATAAAAGTGTGTGCACAAATAAATTGTTTTCCTATGTCCCTAAAAACATGTTGCAGTAAAAGTTTAATTTAATTTAATTTTAATGATAATGCCAGTTTAGCAAGGAAATGCTGTTCAAAGACAGGAGTAGAACATTAAGATTCTAATTTTACGAGTTTTAATTAGAATATTAGCAGCATATTCTGGAGTAATAATATTAAAATGCAGATATATATACATATATATTTGTCTTGTTGGTATTAAAATATGTTTGGAAATTGCCTTGAAAATCTAGGTGCCTGTTCTTTTTACTTCATATTAGGATAAAAACCTTGCAGTTGGTGAGTGGTATTTAGCAATGCTACAAGCACTGCTCTGCGTTTTGGGGCTGATTATAATCACTAGGGAGATTGAAGTGTATTGAAAACCAGAAAATCTCGACAAGCCTTTTAAATGAATTGTCGAAGTCCTCTAAGAGGATTTCAGAACAAAGGTATCTGAATGCATTCACATGTGTGGGGAAACCTGAGCACATATGTACATCCCTGGGTCCTGGAGTAATTTCATGTAATACTAGCACCAACTAAGCCTGTGTTACTGTGAAGTGCATGTTCAGTTGGATAGTGGCTTCTAAATCCATTCAGAGTCCTTATTAGTGTAAGGACACTTCTGCTGGAGAACATGGACCTTCTTCAATTGCACTGAGTGATTTTTAAGGACGCTTCAACATTGGGGCCTAGATAATAGAGTCTGGAAGAGACTGTTTCAAAGTAGATTTGAATGAATAACAACAACTGGTCCATCTTGGAAATAATACTGACAAGATTTTTTGTCTTTAAGTTGCTTCTGATGTAGTTAAAATAATATTTTAGTATTTCTGAAGTCATCTCTATTTTGTGTTCAAGAGGAAGCTGCCTCAACATTTGCAGATTAAAGTTTCTCCTGCTGCATTCCCAAATTTAACCTTCACTTCCCTGTCGCATAGTTCTGATTGTATTGGGAAATGAACAACATCTGATATCATCTTTACTACCTTTATTTCTTTTACACAAAGAATTTTGTTTTTATAGTAGAAGGAAAACAACATTTTGAAGTGTTTCCTCCAAGGCACAGCTAGAAAACAATAGAAGGTAGAAAACAATTCTCATTATTTGCATTAAGACAACATCATATAATTCAAATACACATGTGGTGAAAAAATTTCTGAAACTTTGACTGGGCTTCTAATTTTCAGTCTTAGGAGTTATTGGTGGTGAATCTCTCTATGTTTGTATGAGTGAACAGAAGAAAGCTTACATTGAGATGCTCCGAAATTAGTGTTCTGGATGTGTTTCATTCCTACTGTTTTTACATTTTGCTTCTCTTGCAAATCAGTTCATGAGTTTGAGGTGCTACACCCATAGATGTCTACACAATTTTTTCATGTTGTAAAGTGGATATAAAATAGAATCATAGAATGGTTAGGGCTGGAAGGAACCTTAAAGATCATCTAGTCCCAGCCTCCCTGTCTATGGGCAGGGACATCTTTCACTACACCAGATTGCTCAGGGCCCCATCCAACCTGTCCTTGAACACTTCTATGGATGGGGCATCCATACCTCCTCTAGGCAACCTGTTCCAGTGCTTCACTACCCTCTGAGTAAAGAATTTCTTCCCAGTACCTAATCTAAACTTTCCCTTTTTTAGTTTAAAACTGTTGTCCCTTGTCCTGTCACTATCTGCTTGTATAAAAAAATCCCTTTCATAAGCCTCGTTAAGGTATCGGAAGGCTGCAAAAGCATCTCCCTGGAGCAACCTCTTCTGCAGGCTGAACAACCCCAGGTCTCAGTTGTTCCTCAGAGAGAGGTGCTCCACCTCTCTCATCAATATGAATTGCCAATGACTGTTACAGTAGGTCAAGTTTGTACCATCAATTATTTTGTGTCTTTGAGATATTGTGAATATCACATATATTTAATATATATAAAACAGTTTATTTGAAGAGGTCTGTGGTGATTTTCTGTGCACATATGAAAACTTTGTTTGCAAACAACAGCTCTTTCTCTTATTGTCCAGCTATCCACAAATAAAAAGCAAAATGAGAGAGGCTGTTGATCACTATTATTTATGAAATTCATCATGTTTGCTGTATATGCTTAGTTTGTTTAAGTGACCAATTCACTGCTAGTGACAACTTGCTCCCTAACCAGTAATTCCATCTACAATCTTAAGTGTGAAAAAGAAGATACTGGGATAGATGTAATTAAACCTGAGGAACAATTATTCATTTTAGTGCCTGCTTCCTTTGAAAATTCCTTTAAGATTAGTGCAATGTTAAGACCTATGAAAGTGAAAATGCATTTGATGACAAGATAAGACAGGCAGGGTAGTGTAGTGTTTACAGCAGAGACAGGTGACATGGGAGATGACAGAGCTCTTAGGGAGATGTCTGTGCCATAATTGCTGCATTCCAGGTGCAGCAGCTCAAGAAAATAAATCTCCTTTGGATCATCCCTTTAAAAAAAAGAAGCTTGTGATGCTGAAGCACAGAGTGATTTTTTTAAACTCGACTATTGACCTCTGAGTTTCTAAAGGAGGAGGAAAAAAAAAAAGGTTGGATTGTGAAATGCTGGCACACCTTTAGCTAGAGCATGCTGACAGGCCTAGAAGTAATAATATTGTAGCATGCCATATGAAGAAAGGGTAGAGTAGATGGGTACATCTGCTGATAATCTTTCTTTTTAATTTGGAGTCACCTGAAGGCAGTAAGTAGCAGGATAATAACTTGATCCCCATACGCCTTCCAGTCTTTCAGAGTAATAGTGTGCAGCGGGGGAAGGGAAAAAAGAATCTACTTTTAACTCTGGCTTCTGTTTGCCTTTTTGTGAGCCTGAGAACATTTCCTGTCTGCTTGGTGATGTGAAATGTAACTAAGACAGGCATTGATGAGTGACATTTCTCATGGTTGGCTTTTGACATTGGGTTTTCTGTACCACCTTAGAGATGCTGTAACATGCACGAACAGGGAGTAGGTCAGATCTTTAGCATGCTTTTAGGCTAACTTGCTTTCATATTTTACCTTGTTGGCTTCTGAGTATATATTGCAATGTATCTAAAATACATTTCCCAATTAAAATTTCTTAGAGTCCAGTATTGTAAAGAGCAGATGAATGTTGTGCTGTAACATACATGTACTTTTGTGAGAGGCATATTTTGAAGTAGAGAGTTTTAATTTGATCTAGAATTTATACAGAGACTCTCTACTTATAGTTTACTCATTTTTGTTTCTGTATCTTCCCATACTTTCCTTCCTGTCTGTGTTCTCATACTTCCTCTCTAAATTACATATATGAGGGAACAACCATTTTCCTTGAAAAGGGCTTCACTTTTGGGGATAATCTATGGCTGTTTTAAGAAAGGTCAGCAGTTCACAACGGTGTTGCCAAACATGGGATTAAATGAAATGGGGCTTTAAGTAAAACATACCAAAACCAACAGCCCTCAGCACTCTGCAATCTTGAGACACATAGTACTAGGGAAAAATGCCCATCCTGCTTGTTTTTCTAGGAAGGTTTTGTGACAAATTATACTCCTTACCTTGTCTCTGTCAAAGTAAGTTTTGCAATGCACAGTCACCCACCATGTAAAGGGCGAGGTAAGGAAAGGAGGATCACTGAGTGAAGAAAGGAATAACAGTGAGACCATCTGTACTTTGGCTGTGTTTAGTATTGATGCTACACAAAATCACTGTAAACACAGGTTAGGATTGTAGACCGGGATGCAATATCAATATTGGCAACTTTACTTGTATCTGTTGCCCTACTGAATTGTTTAATTGCTTTAATGAGAGAATGTGAAGTTATGCAACTCTTTAGGAAGACTTTTGGAAGGAAACAGTCAAGTCACCTCTTTTTTCACCTGTGCAAGAAGATATTCTTCTGTTTGTTGGAGATGAGAATTCAAAGTTTTGGTTTTGAAGGGACATAGACATGGACTAGTTAAAGCTGGATTTCTGTGAAAAATGGTGCTGGGTTTTTTTCTCTACTTGGAAAAATGTGAAATACCGAAACATACTTCACTCCCCACTGTTTAGACCTTTTGTTAAACTTTAGACTGCTCTTGTTGAGTTTCTATAATTTTTGTCCCCAGATTACTGTACCTTCTAGTTCAGTGGTGCACAATAGACATAATTGCACAATAAAACCTGGATTTTCGTCATCTGGGTGTTAGGGAGAATATGAAGCACTGGTGAACTGGTTCCAGAAATCCCAGTCCCAGCATGGAAGCTCCATCCTCTGGACTCTGCCTTAGAACCTTAACAATGAATCTTTCTTTCCCCCAGTGCAATTTTAGGCCCTGAAGAAGTATATTAACTGTCCCTACACAGGCAGTATGCTCATAACATGCAACAGTTCAGAAGTTTCTATGATGTTGTGACTGTGTGTATGCTTGTCTATCCATAGTTATTTTTAAAAAAGAAGGCTTGATATTGTACTTTTGACATCTTTATTTTCCTCTAGATGTTGTTTCCAGGGTCAGTTTTGCTGTTAATACTTTATGCTTTGAGAATGCTGGGTAAGCAATCCATTTGATGTGGCAAATTCTCGCTGTTCTATGTATTGTCACATTAGATGTTCTTCATGGGGCTGCATGATGGAGCTACGACATAATTTGTTTCATCTGGAAGGGAAAGTAATGAAATTCTAGTCAGAAATAATGATACTGTGATGTTGTTCCATATTTGAGAGAGATTTGGTACCTCTGTTAAACCAAGGCTCTTCTTTGACAGCAGACAGAAAGTTAAACTCTTCTGGGTGTATTGTCTGACACTGAGAACATGGACAGCCCATGATGAAATCATGCAACTATTACTCCCCAAAGTGTAAGGTGACCACATCCATAGTCTGCTACAGGATTTATCCCTGGGCTGTGTTTTTCCCCTGTGCTGCTGGGGACTCTGCCAAACCTTTACCCAAGAACTTGTCTAAGAACTGAACTGCAAAGACAATTAAAATCTACTGTCTGGGTTTGCTTCTTGGTGCTGTTTAATTTGCCGATGTTGAAGAGGCCAAAGAGGAGTGATTGACCGTCTATCTCTGATTATGTTTATTGAGGATCAGCACTCCAATTGAGGCATCTCATGCATTTGGAAACTCATTTTGTCTTATCACTGCTGAAGACTTTGTTATGGCTTTGCATAAAAATGACACCTGTGCTACATCTGCATATCTCTTAGGGGAGGAAAAAAATGAAGAAGAAGCCTTAATCAATTATACCACTGGCTGCTGTACATGTGACTCCGGGATGATGGAACTGAGAGAATTTGCCTTTTCCCTGAGGTATGTTTTGCTCTTCCTGTAAGACTCCAGGGGATAATAGTGATTTCTTTTCACCATAAGATACCTTATGGTTCTTCTGCATTCTTTGAGCGCATGCCTGGTGTGTGTGCGCATATGCCTAGACACACATATACATGCATCGCCCATTTATAGAGGAGATCTGTAGTATCTGTGTGTGGTTTTCAGTGATTAGAATTAAGTGACAGTGACAGGTCACGTGAGTGCTGAGGCTTGGACCCAGTAGGGGGTGGTGCATATGCATCTTCAGCATTAACACAATCGACATGCGCTCAAAAGAAGGGTGGCTGGGCCTTTCCTTAGGAAACATATGCCAAAACTATTATCAGAGTCTACATCATGGCCTATGGCAAACAGGACAGGATGTTAATGAGGGGGGAATTGTGGAAGAAATCTGAATGCATGCCATAGTATCAAAACAGAATGCTGAATAAACAGATTATTTCCATTATGGTGCCCTGTCAGCAATCTCATATTTTGATCTTTATCAGCTTTATGTTGATAAAGGTTTATTTTTCATTACTTAGTTGCTACAGGTTTGGGGGTGCTTTAAATACAATAAATAAACAAATAAATAAATAAATAAATAAAAACATCTGGGAGGCTATAAAAGACACTGTGGACCCAGGACAGCTCATTATTTCTCCTTGACGAAGAAATCTCTGGTGCATCCTGTGATGTCTGTGACAGTGTGTAATGAGGCACTCCACTGTGTCAAACCCAGAGTCATAATTCTGTCTTATCTGCTGCAATAATGAGACTTTTTTAACTACTCAACTCAGCAGAAGTTATAGGTGTAAAGAAAATGGTGTGTGTTTTGCAACCACTTACAACAGGTCGAGGCCAGGGAATTCTAATTGACTGTTTTTTTCATTTGGGGACTATGCTTCAGAACTTGAGCTTGGAATTTAAGTTGTGTTGATGGTTCAAACAGTGTCTGGCACTAATTTAATTTCATATTTGGCAATTTTCTTCTGTAGTCATTGATTAGAAGTTCAATATTTTATTGCTTACTTTGCTTCTATTTGGTTTTCCTTTATCTTTTTCTTCCTATCCCTCTCCCCCTCCCTGAAGGTTTGCCTGAGTAGCAAAAGTGAGATAACTACAATAAATACCATTGGTGATAACAGCTGTCCATTTACAGTAATTTTGTAGATGTGTTTTAGAAGTACCAAAGCAATATCAAAATGCATAGTTTTTTTCCAAGATGCCAGCTGTTAAGTGGTTGTGTTCTAATGGATTGATCATAAGGTCAATGTTAGCATTACTTTGAAGTCCCTTGAAATGTTAGGCTGGTACCTCTGTTTATTCATAAAAATTAATTAAATATGGCCAATGTCACAGCAAGTTCATCTTACCATTAATTTTCAGCTTCCTTGTCTTCACTCGACAATGGCTGTATTTTTTCCTACATCTGAGCTAACATGCAGTAACTAACATGAGGTAACCTGTAGTTGTAATAGGCATTAGCAGGATGACGCAGCTCTTGGCCTCTTGGCCAAGTATTCACATACTCTCTTGTCTTTGTTACGGTTTTACCAAATGTCAGCTAATATGCACTAAGAATAGGTCTTGCTGCCTCAACAGGAATGACCTCAGCCCTGACCTGGAGCTTCCCTGTCTCGGGTGTAGAGATGGTTCATGTGCCAGAGCCATTCCAGTTGCAGCCCCTTAACCTCCTGAGGTGTAAATCTGTGCCCTGGTCTGCTAGAAATGAGACTTTTGGTAGCAGTGACTGGCAATCACTCTCACTCATTGTCAACCCGAGCTTGATTTGAGGAATCAGCTATTGGTAAAAGGTTAACGAAAACCTTTGCTGTTTTTCCTTAAATTTTACTTTGCAGGGAAGATGCCTCTAAATATCAGGTACTTAAAAAGGGAGAAGTTGGATCTGATCTATTTGTTTATGTGCCATAGCATCATTCCAGGTGACCTAGTTTAGGACTGTGATGAGATCTGAAGAGCAGAGTATTGAAAATGTTGTTTATGAGAGCCTGTGTGCCAGAACAGTAAGGGGTAAAATCATCTTAATGAGATGCTAGATCATCTACAGAATGCATCTCTCAGTAAATACAGTGGATTTATATTCCTTAAGAGGAACACAATGAGCCTCTCACAGGAATGCACTTTCATAAGGCTGAAAGGAAAATAAGTAGAGGTTTTGGTTCTTGTAAGGGTTAAGCAGAAGCCATTTTCTGCAGTACCCCACAGCTGTGGCTGTTGTGGCAGTTGTTATTGCCAGGCTGCTCTAGATCCACATCTAGCGATGGAACACTGAATAAAGTTCTATCTGTGTAAATTTTTCTAGAAATAAAATAATGTTTTTAGTTTATTTGAAAAAATAATCATGGAGATGTTGTTTTATTATTGTAAATCAAGATCCAGAAGCTTAGAGTCCGAAATACTACTGTAGCTTCCATCTGAAACTCAAGGCCTGTCAGATGGTATCACATCCACTCCCTTTTCAGCTTTATTTGACCCAAGAGGAAATTTGTTGAAATGCTTGCTAACCTTTACTGAACAAGAGGAGTGACTTAACAAACATGATTTTCCCCTGGGGAATTTTACTGCCTGGCCTAGGTTTAGGCAAGGTTTGCCCCTTGACATTTTTCTACCCGTGTTCTGAGTCTTCCAAGGAACACAGCAAAGAGACCAGTTGCATTGGTGTTTCCCTGTGAGAAACACGACATTTGTTGACCAGAGCCTCAGTAAAAAATTTACACTACATATAAGCCAATAAGAAGGACAGACTTTTACTGTTCTGAATTTGCAAGGGTAATGTCATAAAGCACACGAGTTTTCATTATCTCATTCTTTAGAGGAAAAAGGTGAAGTGTGGGCAACGGTGAAGAAACAGAATGTATTTTGCTTTTCCTTAATGCATCCTGCTAGTAAATTTGTGCTGACTGCAGGTCACGTTATAAAATGAATGAATACAAGATGAATGAGTAAGGGTTATTTACAGAAGGTCAGTTGCCTTATTTTAGGTTTTCCCATCCTGATTCTGGTTGATGACATCCTCTGGTTAATTGGTTGATTTCTGTGAGTCAAAATCATAATAATCTCTGTTATTCAAACTATTAAAAAAAAAAACAAACATGTTTCTCACTTTTCTGTCCTTGCTTAAAATCCACATTACTTAAACTGAGTACATGCATGACTTTATTGATTTTTCTTCTCTTAGTCTACATCCATCAACCAGAATAAATTCCATATTGAAATAATAAATGTGTCTTCCCACCAAGAGAATGGCATTGCTTTCCTTTTCACTTCCAGACATGAGGAATTATTTGTGCTTGTTTGTTTGCTGTGTCAGCACTGGAGAGCACATTAGCCTTTTTTTGCAACTCATGTGTCACCAAAAAACCTCTCTTGATAGAAGTCCTCCACTCTTTAATTGTCCCACTACTGTCTGAGTCAGTGTAAGCAAGCATCTCATTCCAAGGGTATATACCAGAAATACAGCTGATAGCCTATTTAATATAGTCATAGGCTATATGTAAATAACAAAATTTCATCAGTAAGAGGTGAAAATTCAGCCACAATTTTAAAGATGGATTGGTCTGGCTGCTGGTAGCATTCTTCTGGTTTTTAAAGCCTGTGTTTTGAGACACATAAATATACATATGCATGTGCATATGTATGGATATGTGTGTTTAATGGAACAGAATTTTTTTTGACTGGTTGGATATCTAATTCCCTACAGAAAACAATGGTAATAAGCATGATACCATTATTTATCAAATCATTTTAGTTCAGTTTTGTATTATACCCGGATTTAACTCTTCTTTGCTTTCTGATGTATACACCATGTTATTTTACACATCACTGCTTAACTGTCATGCAAAAAGTACCCATCCTCGTACCATTATTGGACAGGAAATTTATAGGGTATGGGTCATTGTTGTCCAAATAACCTCACTGTTGTGGTTTTAATACAGAAAAGTGAAATGTGGTTAATATGGGATGCTTTAGTATTTTTTTGGCTTTCAAAGAGCATAGTTCATTTTTCTGGGCCAAAGGAGTTCCTTCATTCTTAATACTTCATACTTGATTTTTAAGTGTTATCAAACTGTGGAAAGAGGTTTTTTTGTTTTCTTCATTTAATATGCTTTAACTCCATATATAGGATTTTTTTTCCTATTAGCCTTTCTAGGTAGGGTTACTTTACAGATAATGGGAGCATTGTAGTTTAAGTTAACACAGCATGCCTTATTGCTTTAACTTTGATGTAAATAAAATTCGGAATTGTAGCTGATCACTTGCATAAATAGTATTTAACTTTCTCCTCCATAGCTTTTTCTGGTTGATGACTTGAAGGCGGACACAGAAAAAACCTTCAGCTATCAAGTTCTGACTAATGCATTTTAGAATTCTGGTTTGCATTCCCTAGTGTACATCTTCTTACATTCATTTCCCACCATGCTACATTTTGATCAGCTTAAGGTGTATTGAAGTATACATGTACAACAATAAAAGACTTGTAACATGTGTGTTAGCTAGTACATGTTAACAGTTCAATTTTAAATCTTTGTCTAGATAAAGCCTATGGCACCATTCCACATTGACTTGTGTAAAAATGAGGGAAGACCTTTAACTCCATCCTTGGATGCTCGGCCAGACATCTGTCTTTTTTTAAGATTCATAGTCTAATGAATAATTTTCTGCCCTATGTGTTAACCAGAAGAACTGAGTCTGCTCTTTTAGAGCAGTAATGGTAAGTGGAAAGTCATAAAACTGAGACTTTTGCAGGTGAATTACTGCTGAAAATATACTAAGGTTTAAATCAAAATATGAATTTGCTTACTTGCAAAAGATACAGTTACAAAATTTTCCTGGCAAATTGTTCTGTGCCTATCGTGTCTTGGTATCTGTACTGTTCATGATGTTTCTGTTTTCATTAATACCTTGTGTGTGTGTGATTTTTATTGTGGAACAGCATACATACTATACACAGATTTTGTATGACCAAAATTGACACAGTAACAATGTATTCTTCCATATTTTGTGATAATTTTACATTGGTACAAAATGCTACTTCAACCTGGAATTCATTTCTTGCAAAGAATATTTCTGTCCCCCATCCTTGTTTGTGTGAATGATATTTAAAGGCCTCTATAACTATGTGGACATACAAAACACCTTGGAACAGAAAATGAAGCAGGAGATGATGCTGGCTCTTTACCAAGGGCTGATTATGCTTCTGTGAGGTGGATCATGGGCAGAAAAATACCTTAAGCCCTGAGGAAATTTTCTTTCATAGATGTTGTTGATTTATAATACTGTAAAGAAGGAATCCTTGTCAATAATCTTTTACAAATCAAAACATAATGTATGTTAAGATCTGAGAATTGGGATGTTTTGATCAAAACTAGTGCAAATGCATCGTTATTGAATAACAGTAATAATGAGCAAAACAAGAGCAAGGGCAGCTGAAGAAAAAAGATGTCTCTTCTTTTTCCCCAAAGAGCAATATTTGAATACACTTACCGCTCATAAAGCATTGTTGATATGACTTTTATTAACAGTGATAATCACTTCCTGCTCTGGTCCTGGAAGACCACAATTTAAAAAGGCCATCTCCCCTTCCAGATTCCTGAAGTAGGAAGGAATCCATACATGGTACATGACATTAGAAATATTATCATTTATGGGGCTGAAGAAGAGCTCTTTTACGCAGAGATAACCTGTTAAACTGAGTAAGAGATTTTGGTCAGTTAAATTGCTTTTGGCTTTTCCATCATGCTGAGTTCCTTAGTTAATATTAGGAGAGAAAAAAGTTGAGCTGTAACAAACAGCAAGTAAGTAAAAGATTTAGTCTGCTGTAACTGGAGAATATTATAGAAATTGTGAAAAGGAAGCACATAGCGGCTTTCCATTGAACAAGGTACTTAAAATACCATAGAAGTAAAACCAAAGGATATACGAGTCAATGATAATCCATATGGTTGCCCATATGTCTGAGATACTGTCCTGTCCCTTGAGGAGATCCAGTAATTTGAGCTGAGCCCAAGTACCTCATAGCAATATATCTTTAAGTGGCTCATCAGCGCTCTCAGAAAATGCAGGATATAGGTATCACAGCAAAAGAAAATAAGGCAGTAAACTTGTATAATATTCTTAAGCCTTCACATAAGTTTTGAATCAAATATTCCATTCTTCACATTCTGTCCTCTAAAACCAGGCTTGGCTTATTTCTTTACTTCTTTTATTGTATTGACAGTACGAGGAATAAATTTCAAGTTGTTTTCACACACATTTTGAAATAAGTGTGATTATAACAAATATTTAAGAAAAATGCTGAAAAAACATTTTGTATGTGCTTAAGAAAAGACACAAAATAGAGTTTATTCCCACACTCCTCTGTCATGCAACGGAACACACCTTGAGACAATTTAGTCTTCCATTATTGAGACTCACCCTAAAATCTTTGAGCAGTGCAATCTGTGGAAGTCTGAGAATGCTGGAATTAAGGCTGGACTAACATGTCTTACTGTGAAAAGAAAGGAAAAGACAAATTCTGATATTTGGAGGCAGGTAGAGATGTTTGGAGGAACTCTTGCCTTCCTCAGTTTCACCAGCCTCTGATGTATGCCACAGCTTACAGCTGCAGCTGTTTGTGAGCAAGACTCTCTGTCTGACCAAATAGCATAAATATGCAAATAAAGTAGTAGTCCTCACTTAATTTGGAGTAGATAAGGTGTCTTCCTACTAAATTTTATTGCCAAAGTATGTTTTATTGGTGGAAGGGACACCCTTTACTAGCTGATGTTGTGCTGACTGGAAGTGTGACTGCGAGGTTTATGCTGGGTAGCATGGCTCTTTTATTTGGATCTATTCCACCTTTGCAATAAAGGAGAGTGTGTTTGAAACTCCTGGATCTTTAGGACTTCTAAAACCAGCATAAAAGAAAACATTTCACCCTATCTTAGTAGTGTTATTTTTCACTTGTAGCCCATGTTGGTATTACAATCAGGAAAGGTGAGCCTGGTTTTTGTGGAATTCAAGCAGTGCCTTGAATAAGGATGGATTTTAATGCATGCTTAAGCATGTGTCAAGGATACACATCTGAATGAAGCCTGTAATTTAAAATTTTACATATATATAAGTGAATTCGTTAAGCAAATAAAGTTTAGGTAATTTGTGAAGTTGCTGGGCAATGGGTAGGAAGTTCTGTTCCTTCTGTCCTGCCAGTTGCAAGGAATGATGGGGCTAGAAACAGGAAAATCATGCAGATGAATACCTGCCTTCAAGACTGGTGTTACCAGCAGAATTTTGAGGTTTTGGTCATGGATCAGTTTATACAGCACTGAGCCTTCCGGCAACAAATAAAGTCCACCCGTCTCAAAGGGGAAAAGGGATCTTAGCTTAGGAGTTAGCCAGGGTTGTTGAGAGAGCTTTAAACTAGATTTGAAGGGAGATGGGAACATAGACAGGCTTGACAGAGATGAGTCATGGGAAGAGAAGAACTATAGCGACCACCCTAGTAGCAAAAGGAGGCTTGAGATGGAATACCTCAAGCAAGGACAATGAATCAAAGATGTAACCACAAGACAGTGCATCCCTTTGCACCCCCACTGGGATATTGATACAATCAAATACTTCTATAAAGCGCCTGTACACCAATGCACAGAATATGTGGAACAAACAGGATGAATTAGAGATATGTGTGCAGTCACAGGGCTTTGATCTCAGTGTGATTACGGAGACGTGGTAGGATAGCTCACATGACTGGAATGCTGCCATGAAGGGCTACATGCTGTTTAGGAGAGACAGACCAGGAAGACGCAGTGGTGGAGTTGTTCTCTATGTGTGGCAACACTTGGAATGTATTGAACTCTGTCTTGGGCTGAATGATGAGCAAGTTGAGAGCCTATGGGTTAGGATAAAAGGGCTGACTAGTAAGGGTGACACTGTTGTGGGTGTTTGCTACCACCTGCCTGATCAGGAGGAGGAAGTGGATGAGGCCTTCTACAGGCAGCTTGAAGCAGCTTCAAAGTCACAGGCGCTAGTTCTTGTGGCGGACTTTAACTACCCTGCCATCTACTGAAGAAGCAACACAATGAAGCATAAACACTTCATGAGGTTTCTGGAAAGCATTGATGACAAATTCCTGTCACAGGTAGTGTAGGATCCCACAAGGAACGGTGTGCTGCTTGACCTCATACTAACAAACTGTGAAGGCCTTACTGGAGATTTGAAGTTTGGGGACAGCCTTGGCTGTAGCGACCATGATATTGTGGAGTTCAGTATCGGGTGAGGAGGAGGCAGGACAGTGACTATGATTGTAACCATGGACTTCAGGAAAGCTAACTTCAGCCTCTTCGGGGATCTCCTTGGAAGAATCCCATGGGAACAGGCCTTGCAGGGGTAAAGGGGATCCTAGAGATTTAACTGATGTTCAAGGATCACTTCCTCTAGGATCAGGAATGATGCATCCCAATGAGCAAAAAATCAGGCAAAGGGGGCAACAGAACTGCATGGATAAATAAAGAACTCCTGTCACTACTCAAGCATTAGCAGGAAATACACAGGAGATGGAAGCAGGGTCAGGCCACTTGAAATGAATATAGAGACACTGTCAGAGTAAGTAGAAATGAGACAAGCAAGGCCAAGGCCCATCTGGAATTAAATCTGGCCAAGGATGTCAAGGACAAGAAGAAGGGCTTCTTCAAATACATCAGTAACAAAAGGAAAACTAAGGATAATGCGGGCCCATTACTAAATAGAGGGGGGACTCTGGTAAGAGGATGCAGAGAAGCCGGAGTTACTGAATGCTGCCTTTGCATTGGTCTTCACTGACAAGACCAGACCTCAGGAATCTCTAAGCCAGCAGACCAGGGTAAAGGAGCGTTGAAAGGAAAATTTTCCCTTGGTCAAGGAGGATTGGATTAGAGAGCACCTAGGCAAACTTGGCATCCACAAGTCCACTGGCCCTGATGAGATGCATTAACGAGTACTGAGAGAACTGGCAGACACCATAGTGAGGCTGCTCATGACCACCTTTTAAAAACTCATGGCAATCAGGAGAGGCGCCTGAGGACTGGAAGAAAGCAAATGTCCCCCTGGTCTCCAAAATGGGCAAGAAGGAGAACCCAGGGAACTACTGGCCTACCAGCCTCATGTCAATCCCTGAAAAGGTGAGGTAGCCCCTCGTTCTGGAGGCCATTTCTATCCACATGGAGGACAAGAAGGTGATCAGGAGTATTCACCATGGATGCGCTAAAGGTGAATCATGATTGAGCAACCTGATTGCCTTCTATGATGAAACAACTACCTGAACAGATTAGAGAACAGCAGTGGATATTGTATACCTTCATTTCAGAAAGGCTTTCAAAACTGTCTCTTACCATATTCTCATAGGTAAACTCAGGAAGAGTGCAGACTGGATGAAGAGACAGTGAGGTGGATTAAGAACTGGCTGAATGGCAGGTCCCAGAGGATTGTAATCAGTGATACAGGGTCTAGTTGGAGACTTGTCACTAGTGGTATTCCTCAAAGTTCAACATCGGACCCAGCACTGTTTAATTTATCCATCAGTTACTTGGATAATGGGAGAGGGTGCCTTCTCAGCAAGTTCGCTGATGACACAAGGCTGTGATAGTGACCGATACCCCATAGGGCTGTGCAGCCCTTCAGAAGGATCTTGACAGATTGGAGAGATGGGCATAGAAGAACTGTCTGAAATTCAACAAAGGCAAATGCAGTGTCCTGCATCTGGGG
Organism: Cephalopterus ornatus; assembly: GCA_013396775.1. Taxonomy (NCBI): domain Eukaryota; kingdom Metazoa; phylum Chordata; class Aves; order Passeriformes; family Cotingidae; genus Cephalopterus; species Cephalopterus ornatus. The sequence continues at coordinate 114,712 of VZRE01005078.1, forward strand.
AAGAATAATTCCATCCACTAGGACAGGCTGGAAAGCAGCTCTGTGCAAAAAAACCTGGGGATCCTGGTGGACAATGAACTGTCCATAAGCCAGCAGTGTGCCCTTGTGACCAAGAAGGCCAATTATCCTGGTGTACATTAGGAAGAGCATCGCCAGCACGTCAAGGGAGTTGATCCTGTCCCTCTACTCAGCTCTGCTGAGGCCACATCTGAAGTGCTGTGTCCAGTTCTAGGCTCCTCTGTACAAAAGAGACATTGAGCTCCTGGAGCAGATCCAACAAAGACAAAGCAGCTCCTGGAGAGGGAACAAAGATGATTAATGGACTGGAGCATATCTCTCACAAAGACAAGGTGAGAGAGTTGGGCCTGTTCAGCATTGAGAAGAGTTAACTGAGAGGAGACCTCATCAATATGTATAAGGATCTAAAGGGAAGGTGTTGAGAAGTTGAACCCAGGCTCTTCTTGGTGGTGCCAAGAATAGGACAAGGGGCAACGGGCAGAAACTGATGCACAGAAAGTTCCATCTGAACACGAGGAGGAACTTCTTTACTGTGTGAGTGACCATGCACTGGAACAGATTGCCCAGAGAGGTTGTGGAGTCTCCCTCACTGATATTCCACAACTGTTTGGATGGAATTCATGTGCAATGTGCTCTAGGATGACCCAGCTGAAGCTAGGGACTTGGACTAGATGACACACTGTGGTCTCATCTAACCTTACTCATTCTGTGATTCTGTGAAATACAAAATTTAGTAGCTGTAGAAAATGAAGAGTGGAAAGATACTCCTAACTTTAAAGTACTCTTAAACTGAATGTGGCACTCCTATGTGGATATCTAGGAACTGGACATTAAATATCTAACCAATGTATTTCTTCTCAACTTTCAGTTAAAATTAAAGACTTTGCCTCACTCTCAGTTATTTTTAAACTGCTGATTATTGAGCTGAAATGGGGAGAAACAATTGCAGAGCAACAGAAAACATCACTGTAATGTAAAGCAAAGAAAATCTCACTTCTTGATAATCTGCACACCATGTTTGTAGGGTTTTGTTTGATATTTCAGGAAAAGTTTTTCTGTCCCTAAGCTCCTTTGTTTTGTGTTGATTCTGACATGATTTTGTGAGATGGTGAAAGATATTACCTCCTGATTAGCTGCTCAGTTAATCTCAGTCACAACAGCACCGTATCTGTAATCTTTTGAAATTCAAATGCTGATAACTGCAGAGACCTATTAACAATACTATGTACTATTCTTTATTTATACCATAAACTTTATTTTATAGAAGAAAAGTGGTAAATTTAAGGGGTCTTTTTGATTTTTTTTCTACCCACTTTGAATTGAACGTTGGTGCCCTTAGAAGTCAAGACCCTGAGACATGGAGGGAAGCCCTCAGAGTTCCAGCACACATTTCTCTGTTCATCTCTGCCTCTGATGGTCCTCAGCATGGGGTTTGCAGATCTTGGTCTCCTTTTTACTATTTGCTCTATTCATTGTAATAAAACCCCCTGATATCTTCACTAGCACCTTCCATTGAATTCCCTCAGTACTCTGGAGGATTACTTTAAATACTGGTGGCACGTGCTCACTGTTGGCAGTCCAATAGGCCCAATAACACATTGTTTAAAATTGAGGGTATTGTGCTCTGTCTTGCATGGTATTTTCCCGTAGGCTATTTTCAAGCCACAGGTAAAGTGTTTGCTGTTTCTAAAAACAATTTACAATTGTTCATATTAGCAAATTAAAAACAAACAAGAAAAAGGGAGAGATGAGTGCTTACAAGACCTGTTTCTTGATCACACTAATTGGTTGTTTGCAGACACTCCGTTTTGGAACCTTATCGGACAGTTAGAAGGCCAGAGATTAAATTTTTGAAAGCAAATGCATTATGCTGGATGACAAGTATCAAAATTAAAATCGATGAAATTGAGTGGCTTTAGAAATAGGACTTCAGGTTCTTTTGACAGTTTCACCTTCAATGTTTCAATATGGCTTAAAACTTCAGCATAGTTTACTGTGACTGAGACTTTGCATTAGGTACAGCTATTTAACTTTATCAGGCAATCATGGGGAACTTAATATTTCTTGCCTTCATGAAGGGTGATGATCTGCCAGGGAATGACTGCTTTACAAGTGAAAATGCAAAAGTGGCTGTAGTTCTGTTTATCTGTCTAGTCTCCTTTAAATCTTCAGTCCTGTGGGTGATACATTATCAGACCCATTCCAGTTTCCTGTTTATATAAGGTCTGGCTTTGATGCGAGTACAACAGATTAAGAAGCAGAAGCAGAGTTCCTGTTTTAGTACTTTCTCATCAAGATGTATATAAGTCCAATGACACTGTGCTGAAAATTATAAAAACATGAGACCAGCGAGCACATACTTTCACATCAGCACCAAAGATTTAAAGGCATACCACCTCAGCAGCAGCCCCACTACTTCATCTTTGATCAAAGCTACAGATTAGGAAGAAATTGTGCATGTGTTTACATGTGTTTTAAGCTAAGGGAAATCATTCTGAAAAGACTGATTTGTCTATATAAGAGAATTTAAGTAAATAATTCCTGCATTAAATGAAATCAACAGTCTTTATCTGAAGTTCATTTATGAACCGAAGGAATATGAAAACTGTTGATTGGCTTTTCTAGCAATTTCTTAGTTGCATTTTGCATTAAGAAGTCATGCTTTACTTGCAGTTTCAATGTCTTGAGCAAAGTTTCTTGCTATTATCTCTTACTATGCATTTTTTTCTGATAAATTATAACTGTCCTCAATAAAGAACTCCTCCTCCCTGGAATTGGGATAGAGTAACCTGATGCCCTGACTCTTGCCACTGTGCTAATTATTTGTTTGGCAGCCCAGAATTTTGGTTTCAATGGGGAAACTGGTTATTCCTTGCATAATTTTCTGTTATGTGTTGCCTGGTACAGCAGTACACCTCCACCTGAGTGGTCTGCAAACCACACACTCTTCTTGTTCAAAGACAGACATAGAAGCACGCTTATGGTGAAATAATAGTAATGAAAAAAGCATTATATAATTTTTGTGTTTGTAAATAGACCTAATTTAAGTGGTAAGTGCTAAGCCTATTGTTGCAAAACGTGATGTAGTAATTTGGAGTAAACATGTGAAAAACTCAATAAGAAAGTGGACTCTAAACAGAGTCTCAACTACTTGGAAGCTCATGCAGGCAGGCCAAGACACATTTTTCCCTTGGTCTGTATCTTCTCTTGGGAAAAGCTTTGTGATGACACTGCTTCACATTACCTTTTCCTGAGTTAACTTTCCAAGACGATAATGAATACCAAAGTGTGTAAGCCTGGAAAACTAACTCGGTTCTTTCCCCCAGCAACACTGGCTGTAAAAATCACAGCAAAAAAAGATGCTTAGGGTAGCCTTTTCAAGCTACATACTGTGTTAGCATGTTTACTAGTCTTCTAGTTTAATTGGTATGTGAACCTAACACACCATTTTCTCTTTATGAGCTGGTGATGTGTTATAAACTCCTGTTATTTTCTATTTGCCTCCTTTGGGAGTTTCTTCAACAAATGATAAATATGTCTATGCATATGGATTCCATAATATGCAATATAATCTAGTAACAGTATCTATGATAACTGTAGCATAATACCACTAAGAGAAAGCTTATAGTTACAGCCCTTTGAATAATCACTTCACTGCCTATTTACATGTTAAGTACAGAACTGTCTAGATTTAATTTCTGCTCTGGTGTGTGTTTATCCTGTTATTGACTATGTGTTCCTTTATGCTACTTATGGTTGTGTAACTTAAATTTACTTAATGATCCAGAATGTTTAGAAAATAGAAAAAGCATAGTCTGCTACAAAAGTATTCCCCTCAGAAAAGGGTTGGTTGTCAAACATTAAAACTAAGTAAGATCCAATTGTGCATAATTAAACCAGGAGTTGCAGTTGCTAAGGTGCATACCTGCACATTGGAACTGCTGAATTCAGAGGTGGACCGGGTTATTCTTGTATTAGTTTTGAAGTTATTATCTCTTGAAAAAAAGAACTTAAAATAAAGATCTTATTAGGCTGAGCTTTGCTGTCTTTACTGAGGCACCATGACACTTTTCATGGAAGCTCCCTTCTCCCCTCCCATCTGCAGTAAAATCAGTGTAATTTAGCTTTTTTTTTTAAATTACAGATTTATTTATTTTTTTTAACACATTTACTGCATGCCCTTGTGGAACAATAGACTTTGAATAGGGTTTTTTTAGGTGTATGTGATGTGAAAGCAGATCTTGTCATAGTAAATTCAGGTGAAAACTTTTCTGCTTATATAGTCTCCCTACCAATGAGATTGGTGTAAGGAAACTCTGTGAACATATCAGATTTTTATGGTATTTATGTGTTGTCAGTCAATAGACCTGAGAAAACAATCTATTTGTCAGCATAATTCCTAAACTTACTATTGCCAAAATACCAGGATTTTGCTTTTACTTCGGATGTTACATTAATGAACTGACATGTTCTTGAACTTGTAGGGTGGCTGAACAACCAAATTCTTCTCCAGACAAATCCTTATACCTTCCGTGCATTACACAGATATATTCATGGGATAAATACTTTAGAGGGGCTTTAAACTGTATAAGGGAGCCTAATAGGATTTAAAAGCTGTAAAGTTGGTTAGCATGGTTTATAGCCTACTTGGATGGCTATGGTCTATACTTTTTTTTTTTAGGCCAAGGTCAGTGGTAGAACTGGTGCTGTAAAAACTGCCTGTGAATAACTGCAAAACATAAGGCTGACTGAGGTAAGGAACTTTAAACAAAAATTTGTGTTTGAAAAGTAAATTTTTAGAGCTGGGGAAGAAAAGTAGAAGACAATTTTGCCAGATCTACAATATAGCTCTTGAATTTGAGTTGAAATTTTAATTTTTTCTTAAATTGCTTTCTCATAATACCACTTTTTTGAGATTTTTTTTTTTTTTTTTCATCTGCCTGGGAACTATAGTTGGTGATGAAAAGAGGACATTCACTTTTCTGAATTGTTTGGGCTAACGTGTCTGGGTGCAAAATGAGACTTTTTTTTTTAAGTGGATTGAACAAAAATTTTGACTTGCTGCCACCTACTTGCCATAGTCATGAGGCCACTTAACACACGGCTTGTGACCAACTGCTTTCAAAAGGAATGGAAATGTCACAAGCCAATTACTGCAACATATAAATGACATATTGAAACAAGATCACACCCGTCTTCCATGAGTGTAATGAGGTGGGGGCTTCCACTTTGAAACCCTGTGATTACTTTTCTTAATTACCTGGTGTCTGTCTTCCTCAAGAGGAGCCTTGGTCCTGTCTGGTCTTCACGGGATGTCTGTGTGCAGCCACTGGCAACAGCCATTGCCAGTACGTTGCTGCCAGTGTTTAAAAGCTGTAGTACCACCACTTGGGACTGGGTCAACTGGGCCTTCAGTTATGTATCTGAACACTGCAGCAGTCTAACTCTGCTACTTAGGTGCTCTTTATCCTCTTAACATAGGCGCATGTTTAATTCCAGTCAGACAAGAAATGTAGACGTGTGAGTCTGGGCCTGTGCCAAGGCTTGTTTGGCATGCTGTAGGGTCAGGCTGTTACAGGGGTGCCCTTGGCTGGTGGGGAGTGGCTGGAATGGTAAGTAAATATAGTCAGCATACTATATTTAATACCAGGTAATGTTTATACCTGGTTTGATTTGTTCCAATATTTATTTCCACAAGGCTAGTGTTTTATTCTGCTTTAAATCCAACATGGAAGAGATATGGTGTACCTACAGGTGCATGTGTTTGCTGTGTAGCTGGCATGTCTTTGTTGATACTGCATAAATAAAGTGGTCAAGAAAACAGAAAAATTGAAGCTTTGCTCATATTTGTACTTCTTTCTGTGCTGGGTGTGATGTTAGGTGCAAAGCTGAATCTATAAAACTTACCAAAGTGACTCTGAAGTCCTCTATGGGGGAGTTACATGGACAGGTTATCACAGCAGGTGGCTAATCTGCCTTTCGCAGTGTGTGGTGATGTTTGTATCCCAACCCAGCTTCCATGAGAGTCTCCAATGTTACTTTTTTTCCCTCTCTAATATCTGTGAGAGACTTCCTAATGAGAATGTGGTGGTTCCCAGCCTGATGTGCTATCAGCGTTCTCACAAGAAGTGATTAGTGCAGTGGCCTTTCCCTTATCAGAGATGAACTTCTGCTCCTAGCTCATGGCCACACACCACGTTTACTGTTCTCTCTCTTTTCACGCCTAATGAAAATATAATGCCAATGTGCATGTAATAGAACTTGAAGATGACTTAATAGTTTGTATGGCATTATATACATAGAAATGGAGCAGCCAGCAGAATCATAACTATGCCATCACTACCAGTATGTGAATGGCATGTAACACAAGCTATTCCTGCACCAATCAGGCACTGTATCTTGAACACTACAATAGAAAGATAAATAAAAATTTAAAAAACCCAACCATAACAGCATACCACCTCTGTTTTTAACAGTGAGATAGCAAAGGTTTTGTGCTTGGCTGTTGTAGTTACTCAAGAAGAGTTTCAAGAAATTGTAATTTTATTGTTTCTGGTAGGAGAAAAAAAACCAAGCCGAAGAGTCCCAACAAACTGCTCATAGAAAAAGAAAAAAAAATAATTTGAAGTTTAAAAATAGCATTTTAAAAGGAGAAAAACAAATCCCAAGGCTTATCTAGCCCTTGCAACGTATTTCTAGGCAGATCTACGGCCCTTTTTCCCGCAGATAAGCCTCTTTCCAAGCAGAGAGGGCCAGAGTTGTAGGCAGAGTTTGGCAAGCTGTTGCCCTCAGTTTTGTGTGCATCATGAGCAGCTTCATTTTTTAAGCTTCAAATTTTTGTGTATGTAATTGATATTTTAGAAATAAATATGACATAGAATATATTTTATTGGGGATAAGTTACTGGAGTTTGTTATTGTGCAAAGGTATAGATGTAGAGATACGGTTTTGATTACTATTAAGTATTCAAAGCCTGAGTCACATGAGATAGTTGGGATATAAAGCATGGGATGTTTTTGCATCTTTGCTGTCTTTTACTGTAGGCCAGTGAAAGAACTTGGCAGTATTTGTTTATAGTTTCTGGAATATGTCAAAACTTCTTAACACACGTTTTCCAGATGCTAAAATGAAGACAACTGGGGTTTGGGGTTTTTATTTTTATCCAGCAGTGATGGCCTCGGAATGGGTGACATTCAATCAATAAGCTACACACTGTTTTTTTCAAGGTAGCAGTAAGAGTACAATATAGGGAAAAGAACTGCAGCTATGTAAACTGCAGTTCATATGACAATTGTCACAGCTCCTGATGCCAAGTGAAATGGACTGGAATAAGCAGGGCTGGAACAAAATAGAAATTAAGAAGAAAAAAGTTGACTCACTGCCTTTAACGAGTAAGCAGTACTGTGACCCTTGTAAACATGAAATAACCCATAAAAGAGTTCATGTTGCAACAACGGTTTGGACAACTGCATGGAATTAAGGTATTTGCATCTCTCAAGAGGCTGTTAATTTATAAGATGTATGTTTTGCTCTGCTTGGAGGCATATATGCTGTCTTCAGCTGAGTGTTAACTGTACTGCATAATATTTGTCATGTTTGTTGGAAAAATTTAATTGAGCAAGTTTTAGCCATGGATAAATATCAAATGTATTCTGTGATTAAGTTTTGGGTTTGTCTTAGATACCAGCATTTAAAGTTCTAGACATAAAACTATGTAAAGCTCTCTGTTGGCTCTTAAAGGAAACCACAAACTGTTTCTTGAGCTGGTTATACAAGGAGTCACTCCAAGAGACTTGGTCCTACAGCCCTTGAAGTCAATAGCTGAGCTCCCATGGATTTTTGTGGTGCAGGCATGGTGTGCTCTGCCTTGCACAGGAGCCAGCTGAAATCAGCCCTCATGCTCCGTCAGACAGTTCAAAGCGAGCAAAGCTGTCATCATCGCTGGCAAGCCTGAGGGGTAACGCGAGGACAGGGCGAGGCTGCCAGAGCAGTTCCCGGCGCTGAACTCTTCCAGGTCACTCCTCCAGCACTTGCTCCAGTGGAGGCAAAGGCAGCGGCTGGGATGAGCACTCATCAGCCTTCTGGGGCTCTGGCTGGTGGGCTCAGAACAGCACTGGCCTTTAGGGCTTCTGTGCTCTGAGCTGTGGTTTTTGTTTGCAAAGGCCACCTTCTCTTAGGTGTGTATTTCATCTGAGCTTTGAAAGTTTTAAGCACGTGCCTACGTGTTAGGGTGTGCAGACACTGCAGAACTGTTGCTGGCTAAAGAGTGCTTGTGGTGCAGATGCAGAGACTGTAATACCATTTCTGCAAGGTCTTGTACTGCATTTGAAGTGAAAGCTCACTGTGTGCTCTGTGCATACATATGGTCTCAAAAGAAGCCCTGCTGAAAATTTACCTTTGCTACTGTCACACAAAGTGACGAAAAACCCACCTCATGCATTTTCAGTTAAATATAATCTTTCTAGACCATGTATTATTCAAAGGAAGGCTATCTTATGGAGAGTCCTATCATTCAACTGATCGCATTAAATGTTGACATAAAACTCCAAGTTAAAGAAGTACCCATTCTCTTCCACCATGCCTGTGCTATCTAATCATGTATGAAAAAAGTGTGTATGTGTGTGCACATGCCTGTGTGGGTATATGTGATATCAACGGTCCACATTAAATATTGAAGCATTCACTACTGGTTCCATGATAGGCAGGCTCGGGATGTGCTTTTTCTTTGACAGTGCCATGTAGCAGTGCCTTGATTAATGTTATTACTCTTAGGAATATAATAAAAAAATCCAGCAGAGCAAGAAAATTATTGTTACAATAAAAGCCATTCAAATGAACATGCTTATTAACATACCTCTCAACTGCATAGAGACTAAAAGACAGAGAGTGCGTTCTCCTCTTCAACGTTGCTCTGCATATTTTGTCATTATGCTGCAGAGCTGTCGCGACTACTGTCTGCTGGTTATGATTTTCAAATCCCAGTTGATGATTAATACTTTGGCTCAGACAATTGTAAAAGGCCGGTGCTGTACCTGCATACATTTTCGTGCTGCTCTGGCAGTAGTGATGTGCATTGCAATGTGGAGGGGCATGGAGGGCATAGAAGGGAACTGAGAGAGAGGCAGAAAGAGAGTGTCATGCAAGAAATTATTTTTTCCAAATGTTTTCCTTGTTTGTCAGGCCAGCACTCAAAGCACTCGAGAAGGCACACAGACTAGAAAGCACATCGCAGGAGTGCCTTGCATTTCTACAAGACCTCTTATGCTGCTACCCTGTACTTACAAGCATCCTAAAGCCTCTTGTGAGGAGATGAAAAATCTAGGATTCATGGATAAAGTGCATTCAGTGACCTCAGGTAAAGGGGAAGAGTGAACAAAGTGCAGAATTTTCTCCAGATTCTGCTGGAAACTGCATCTTTGCCAAGGAAAGAGTGTTCCTGGGCTGACTGTGTAGGGTGACACAAAAGATGAAGAGAATGTAGCCTATACGCTTTGTGGCAATGACAAAGTTAAGTCTGCAAAGCTACTTAAGCTACATAAATGTAATCGTGAGTAGAAGTTGAATGAGAAATTATTGAAAGTGTTAAAGGATCTCTAATATTACTCATTCTGTTTTCTAGCACTGCTCTGGCTCTCTGTTCTTTATCCCATCTTCATCTGCTCTCTGCACAGTTATCTTTTCTTTTGGTATTTTCTGTTCCACAATAATATCCATTCATCCCTTTTTTTCTTTCAGCCTCTTGCCTGGCTATTTGGGCCCCTCTCTCACATGTAAGCAAAAGCATTTGCAAAGTTTTAGTTCATAGATGACTGTCCAAAACAAGCCTAATGTGCAGGAAAATTAGTTTGAGAACCTGTATACGCAGTGGTGCACAATGTGGTGTATTCTGGTGAACATGCAATACCTGGTGCTCGTATTATTTATTATGTAAATTTATCTGTCTGTGGAAAATACGATGTCAGCCCCTTTTGGACTGGGATGCTGAGTGAGCTGGATATTTGTGAACAATGCCGTTACGAGTCGTACCCTTCCCCTTTGTCACTGAGGATGTTTGCTCAGATTTAAGTATTGTTTTCGTTCTGGCAGAGGCCAAAAGCTGGGAGCAGGAAGCGACTGCACCCTGACGGCTGTCATTTCCCTTGCACACCACTCGTGTTTACTGCCAGCTGCTTTCTTAGAGACACATTGCACAGGCTTTGATATGACTGGGTCTGTCGCTGATTCAGAGCTAGTAAACTTTCTGTGGCTATCTGCTCATATGTGATGTTCGTCACAAATGATAAGCTCAGCCTGGGAAAATAATAATAATAATTAAAAAAATAATCTTAGGCTCTTTCACAATCCTCTGCTTGGATTAGGGAACAAGTGTTCCCACTGAGTCAATAAACGACGGCAGCTGGGAATGTCTCAAGTGGACAGTGGGGAGCTGGGCAGACCTCTGATGCAGAAGCTGCTTTTCCAGCAGGATGCGAAGGAGATCCTGGTAGACAGATGGCTGGCTGCCTGGTTTGCAATGTGTCCTTCTCAGACTTCAGTCTCAGTTCCTCCCCCTGTAAAAGCATTCATTATGTTTTGTCACTTGATACATTAGTTTAGTTTAATGCACTGCAACCCCACATACATTTAGCAGCCTCTTTCTGCTTGTTTTATGGGGCTCCACTGTGTTTGGAAATGAATTAAAGCATCTGAAAGGCTTGGCAGTTTCATTAGAGAAGGATGGTCCAATCCAAATTAGTATAACTCATTTAAAATTGAAGTAAAATGTTTTAAAGAGAGTGATCTGATAAATATTGGCTTAAACTAATTGGATTTTCAATAGACAAATTACGGCATTTTTCTCATTACTTAGTGCTCTGTAAGGCTTTTACATGGTATAGGAGAGAGTACAGTTCCCTGCTACGGAGCTGAGGAGGATAAGTGAAATCACTGACTGCTTTCTGAGTCTTTGGCTGCTAGGGAGGCTGGATGGCTCAGGGATGCTGTGCAGCTCAGTCCTCCAGGCAGCTTGGCCTGTTATTGAAGGGGTGCTGCTATTTTCCAGTTCGCTCACACAGGTTTGCTGATCCTCGTGCTCATTGCATGGGTGAGATGATCCTCAGGCTGTCATTGACCTCTCCAAAGAAGGCACTCACCAGGATAAGTACAGCATAAAGCCTCTCATGTTACATGCAGAGTAGTCTGTTTGGTTTGTAGTTTTCTTGTTAGTTGTTTTTTTTTAAATACACAGAAGCAATGCTTATTTGTACTTAATTTCCAGAGGCTGGGAAATTATGCATGTCCTTTCAAAGGAAACTTCTATATTCTAATAAGCTACTACTTGTAACTAAATAGGATCTAAATAAATATGCAGTTGTTACATTTTTTCTTTAAAAAGCATTATTATTCCCATTTGAATAATCAAAAATTGAAAAATAAAAATAGGAAAAAACAGGGATTCTTAAACCCTTATCTAATGTTGAGAGCACTATCATTTGATTCCTTCTAAAACATGTTTTCTATAAAGAAATTATGTGCATTTATTTGAATCCCAGTGCTTGTTCAAGAATTCTCCTTTAATGAATGTCACAGCCAACATCCTATAGAGGAAGGAGCTGCTTCTCAAAAATATATTCAATAAGGTACAAGGGCATAGGGCCTGAGAAGTGGTGTAGAGAAGTGAAACAACTTCTTATTACTTAGTACCAAAATGTTAGTATGAGTAGAAACAGTAACAGTGTATTTTAGTGTCTGTACAGTATGAAATCGTATGTGGATGCAATTAGATATTATTGACAGTCACAATGGTAGGTGTGCAAATAATACCTTGATATTCTTCCATCTGTGTAGGGAAAAGTAGAGATGAAGGAGCCAGCGAGCCATTTATTTTTCTAATGCAAAATACCTTAAATCAGGGCTTGTCTATGGGATGTTTGTTCTCCCAGTTTAGGAGCATCAGTAGTTGGCTGCATGGCTAAGGCATACAGGTATGTATTTTTACAGGGAAAATTTGATGAATCTCATATGTAAGCCTGACCATCCCAAGTCCAGTATCCCAGCTGAAAATGGTTTCAGTCAGTGCACCGCATTTCCATGTGATTATGATGGTGTGCTTATTTTTTGTTACCTTTTGAATAGATAATTTAAAATTGCTCTCTGTAGGGATGTTCTCTCTGTCTGTCTGCCTATCAATCTTTCTATCTGAATGCAGAAGTATTTGATTAGTGTGTTTAAAGTAATAAAGATGTCAACAATAGTGTCACATTGATTGATGTTAATTATAAGTCTTTAATGGCTGCTCTGGTTTGGCCACTCTCCTTGCAGATTGTGATTTTATGGTTAAAATAATGCCCTGCTGTCCTCACACTCGATCATAAATTGTGGTCTATCTTTCTTTAATGACTTCACATGCAGTGGTATAATCCCAGTAACATACATTATCTTTGATAAAAGGAAGGCAGTGACTTTCATAGAGGTGATGGATGGATTTATAAGGACTAGCTAACAGACTGGTTGGGATCACACCAAAGGCAAGGCTGATTTTCTGCTTTTGCATTTCCATAAGCAGAAACAGTAGGCAGGCAGTCTTGGATAAGTAATGATTTTCATTCAATCCCTCTCTTTCCACTCCATGCTATGAGTAACAGATTAAGAAAAGGCTGAGGTGTGAATGCCTCATATGAGAAGGCTAACTACTTAGTAGTATGTAAAAAACCTGTAGGCATCTGTTGGTTATACTGAACAAAATAATAATGCAGATTCTTTCTCTGTGGGCACTCTCTTTAAAGAAAAGAATGGTCAATGAATGCATGTTCACCTTACTCTCTGTACTGCTACAGTGAGAAAAATTCTACAGCTCTGAGAGAGGTCTCACCATTTCATGCATGTAAAATAGTTTCTCATTTTAGGGGACCATGCAGGGATGTGTTCAGGGATGCTGACATGCATATGGATGTGTGTCAAGTTACATGTTATTCATTTTTAAGTAGAAGCACTGTAGTTGTTCTGAAACACCACCTTATTGCTTCTGTATTCATAATTGGGTCCGTGGAGCTCCAGCATAGCATGGAGAATCCCATCATGCTGTGTTCATACAGATAGGTGCACACAGAAGCTGCTGCTTGACCAGTTACTTTTTAAATAAACCTGATAAGTATTTGTTTATTAAGCTAGTGTTACTTTTTCCACAGAGCAGCAATATGGATATGCTTAAATGTAACAAGAAAGACAATAAATGAAAAACAAAATTTCCCCCAAACTCAGGGCAAAGAAGGATTTGCATAAAGAGCTCTTAGTCACTTGCTACCAAATTTGACTAGTATTAATTTTTCTGGCTCTACAAAGCAACATTTTTCCTTTGCCATTTTGTGAAGTGTATACTTTCAGAAGTCACATCTGCTGGACAACATCTGTCCAGCTGATGAGTTAGGCAGGCAGCTGTACTTGCAGATTTGAAGTTACCTTTGTTTCTGTCATCAGAGACCCTGTTGATAGGGTGTCTGGAGCACATTGACCATGTGAATCTTTTGGGTTGGTTTTGTTTTGGGATGGTGGCATCTTTAAGTTGGTTGCTGGTGGTGCTGTTTTTTACTTGTTTGTAGTTTTGTTTGGTTTGCTTTTGTGTTTTTTTTTAATTTATTCTGTAATTGATCAGAATTTTTACCTTTTCTGTGTGTGCTGGAGTTGGGCAATTCATCCATGTGAAGCTTTCTTCCAGGTCGTCAAAGGGCAGCGTTCCCTTGTCCTATCCCCTGCTCTTCATCCTGCTCCTGTCCCACACACGACTCATTTACAGCACTGGTGACTCTCTAAGAGTTCAGACGAATGTGACGTGTACTGGGGAGGGATCAGAGACACATAAGCACATCCTTTGCTCTCCAAGCAGAGGAGCCCCTTGAGTAGTACGCATGCCTGTGCACAGAGATCAGCTTATGCACGGAAACTCGTGCTGACCAAAGGAGGTGGCCACAGGCTTGTCTATTCTCTCTCTATTTAAATATTTCTCTCTTTTGTTTATGATAAATTAGCTGTAGTTCATATGTTGGAGATGAACTTAAAAAATTAAAAAAAGCACCACAAAAACCCCAACTCCAAGGCTTCTGTTTAAAAATGCAGGTTAATCCTCCACAGCTTTCAGAAGCATTTCTGTAGCGTGCTACTAATTAAGATAAGGTTATCATTTTAAGTTATACCAGGAATGCAATTAGAGCTCTTACTAAGAACTGTAGCAATCAATTTTATACAAATTATTCAGACCTGGTAAGGTAGAATGCAGTTTTAATAGGACAAGAGAACACACTGTGGTTTTGTTAAATATAATATAGATTTAAAGTACAGCTGAATGCTGCACTGCTGCACATTCAGCAGGAATCCATGTATCCCTTTCTAAAATCTTTTTTTAAAGTAGGATTAATTCAAGCATTTATTTTTCTCCTTTTCCATGTACAGTTTCAATTGATTTTTGATTTTGAAAAAGAGCCATTTAAATGGATGTACTGTAAAACTATAAATTAATGTAAAGGAATATTTGACATGCTTATCAAATAATATTAATTTCACATGTACAAACGGGTACAAGTTGATGTCAGATGCCAATTTAGGATCTGTGTAGCTCGTAGATGTATGTATTTTCTGCAGATATTGTACACAGGAGATGAAATTCATCCTCTGTTCAGGTAAGTGAAGAAGGTAGAGTGGGCAGGAGAGTGGGTTCTACTCCCACCAAGCCCCCTGTGCACTAAATTGCCTGGGATGTTTCCTTATCTTTGAACTATGGCCAAATCTCAAAATAGGGGAAAAGAAAGGGATAGTCTGTTAGTGGAAGAACTAAACTTATCTATTTTCATGTTTGTTTGTTTATCCATTAAGGTATACCTGATTCTGAGAAATAGCGTTCACATAGACATGCTGTTGTGTAAGGATTTCACAGTCTTGAACATATAATGTGGTATTTTTAAATCTGCATAGTGCCCTTCTGGCTCTATTTTCCAAGCAGTAAAAGCGTGATCTTCAGGTTTTCCTGAAACAATCATCTTTAACATAATCACTTCTTTTTATCTTGCTCTGGTTGCCTTTTTCTTTTGGAGCTATGCAAACTTGTATTCCTTGAGTTTTACATGTTTTACAGATTCCCTTTCCTTCATTTGTAAAAGTGGACAGCATTAAACTGCAGTTAATCTTGAGTGCCCGCATGGGCTTAATAATTTAGAAGTTGAAACAGTGACTATTTCTGAAGTGTGATTAAAAATCAGCAAATTCAGAGGGAAAACCTTATTTAAAAGGAAACAGAACACGTGAAATGTGGGTGAACACACAATTCACCAATCTTAATTCTCTGATGTAAAAATTTGGTGATTGGTGAATAAAAAAACTGTGTGTAAAGATTAGAAGAAAAGTATTTATATAAAGGCACTAAATTATTTCTTATTTCACCTTTTTTCAAAGAGATGATTTAGTTTTCTTCTTTAGGTGTCTTTTGTAAAAGAAACTTTTCCTTGGGAATTGTAGCTTTGTTCCTCTTTAATGCATATTAGAAGTGTTTCATAGTGAATTGTACAGTCTTCTACAGGGTGGGAAATGAAAGCCTCTAACTTCCTCCACCAGTACTTTTGCACGAGGCTGTCCATCTTAAAAAGAGCAGTAACTAATTAAATATTTTCTAAAATCTTCAGTATGTGGGCCAATAGAAAACATATCCAGCTATCTGTGTTTATTCAAGTTACAGTGCTGTGCTTCCCAGAAACCTCTGTTGTCTACATTTTTGTACTGTCTAGGCTGTACTTACCAGCCCCATTGACCTTGAGGTAAGGCAATGCTTCACTGCATGAGTGACGCAGATGGCACTCTTCTGTTTTGGGCTGGTTTTCCTTTCAAATGCAATTCAAGGGAATAAAAATTGCTATTTAATCAGGAATCTTTTTAGGTTTGAAGGAATAATGCACAGACTAGTTGTTGTGGGTTTGCATTTAATTTAATTTGTTTATTGACATGTGTCTTGGTTTAACCTGAGCTGAAACTAAGCACCAAATCCTTCTCCTCCCCCTCTGGAGAAGGGGGTGTGTGCTATTGCTACTCTTTTTATGAGAATAACCCTTGTTTTCAATTTGTTAGCATGGGAAGCTGGTACAAAAGGGTAGAGCTCTTTGGGACTGAAAAAGTGTCTCTGGACAAGCAAAGGCCACTGAAGCAGCACAGGTAAAAGTCTTACCTGCATGCATATGCATATATACATATATATTTGACAGTGATTGCAGCTTATGCCCGGACTCTGCAACAGAAGTATCCACTTTAAATTGGTTATCCTAACGACAGGAATTAGCCTTAGGATACTGTGGGCCTGCTGAGAGCTGATCTGCAGGATGGTCTGTTGCTGGAACAGTAAAAGCAAGTGTGTCTCTCATTCTCTTATTTGTTTAAAAATAGCGGGGTTTTGGTTTGGTTTACTTTTCAGAAGAGTTTTTTTGTCATTGTTTGTGTGTTTTGGGGGTTTTTTAAAATTCCTTTTAAAAATGTAAATTGAGGAAAGAATGTATCATTGTTACTCATTTTGAGACTAGTCTGTCTTCTATCAGACTGGTAAGTGACAGAAAATTTCATGTTTGGAAAATATGTTCATGTTGCAGGCAAATGCCCCTTCATTTTCAAAAAAGATGGGAGAGTTGATACTTTTCTCTCAAAAGAAATTGAGTTTGGACACTGCGCATCAGCAGCTTGGCAGTTGCTTTCAGGATAAGCAAAAAGGCTGTTACATTACACATGTACAGATGTTTTGATACTATATGTGAAATTAAAATCCATTCAAGTCTGAAGAAGTTTTTTGTTGGTTTAAGGGAGGCAAAGGCAGCAGATAACTTTAGTATACTTTGTTGGAGAAGTCCATCGATAAATCGGTGTCTTTTTTATTTAGGTGATGGGGTGGAGATAGACGAATTAACAAGACATAGTTTAGGACAAAAAAACAACAACCCTGCTTTCATGGAGATCATCCTTTGTAGGTTGGGGGTAGAAAGGTGTAATTTAAGACTTTTTGGCAATCAGATAATCATTGATACTAGTAATGAATAAAGCAAAGGACACACTACAGGTGCTTTATATTGTTCTCATTTTGTTCTTATAGAAATTTCCTTTTTATGTTTGCTTTCAATTAAAGTTATGAGTAGGATTAGGCTTTGGGACATATGTGGTTGGGGGTGACCACTGTGGACCAGAAGCCACCACTACTCAGTGTGACCAGTCTGTCACAAGGAGCCTGTGGTTGTTGAAATTTTTCTCCCCTGCACCAGTATTTATACAGATACTATATTCTACAAGACTTCTTCAGGGTTATCAAGAGAAGGTTCATGAGCAGGAGTCATAGACCTTGTTATCACGACTGTAAGTTTACAGGTGAAGGTTATTTTGTCATGCACAGATGTAAAAGAGGCTTTGTGTTTACAGAAGGAATTCCTCTGCGCTATGTTGGAGCAGCGTTGGCCTTCATTAGCAACAAAAAACTATTGTGAGCAAATAGCATGGATGAGAATCAACTTCATTTATTGTTAAACTTACAGTACCTGTTAGCTTGGTCAAAATGTCTTTAACAATATCCCGTAATATTTAACATTGCTACCACTTAAAAATATTAGTGGAGCACAGCCTGTTTGTTGGGTTCCAATATAATGAATAATAAGTTAGCCTAGTCTGGTTTATAGTGTGGTGGGTCATGTTTTCATATATCATGTCTCACTATCGTAATTCAGCAGGTTTTGCTATGAGATGTTTTGAAATGCTTAGAAGCACAGGACAGGATGCTAATGATGAAAGAAAACAAATATTCCAAAGCTGAATTTAGTTAGGGGTGCCAGAGTCAGAGGGATTGAATCAACTTTTAAATGGCAATTGAATGCAGAGACATTTTCAAATGACTTCTTGATGTTATGTGTAAGACCAGGAAGCGTTCATCCTGTTCACCATAATTATTTTTAGATCTCCTCAAATATTTTCACAATTTGTTTACAATTATACAT
This sequence comes from Cephalopterus ornatus, assembly GCA_013396775.1. NCBI lineage: Eukaryota > Metazoa > Chordata > Aves > Passeriformes > Cotingidae > Cephalopterus > Cephalopterus ornatus. The sequence goes on from VZRE01005078.1 coordinate 132,711, forward strand.
ATCTGTAGGACACAAATTAATAGCATGCATGAGGCTTTTTTGTTGTTCAACCAGTATAACATCTGTAGTCCTGATTCAGAAAATGCTCTCTCCCAGCAAAGGCCAGTTAAGTATGTGCTTCTGTCATACTGAAGACAGTAGAATGTAAGCAAGAGCTTAGTACATGAGCTTAAATAGATCTAATTTTAGGGCTTTTGAATAAATTTGCTTTTCTTCTTTGTTTTCTTTCTTCTGGCTTTGTTTTCATTTCTGATAATACTCAGGCAAATCAATATACACCCACCTCTTTGGTTTTAGCCTTTTGGTTTACTGTGCTTACACATCTTTTCTCCAAAGAGAGATATGTTTTGTTATCAGCTAACGTGTGCATTATCTTACTGATCCACTGTCTGATTAATCTTTGTCACACCCTCATGAGATGAAGGGCTGATACTGTCCCCATTTTACAGACACACAGCAGTAGTTTAGAGTCTCCACCTGTTTACGGTATTCAGTTTGAGATGCAAACTATGTTGTACTACCAAGACAATTTCTATAGGCTTCAATTGTGATTGTAAATACTCATCTGCAGAATCTCAGCTCAGGGGCCTGGAGATGAAAATACACATATAGAACTTGTGTATAATTGGGCAATGTTATAAGCCTCACACAAAAGTGGAAGGGGGTGAATTATATTCACTAGAAATAATATTTAGAGGTTTAAATGTAATAAAAAAATAAAGGAAGTTATAACATTAGTGAATTTGCGTTCACACCTGAGGAGAAGCAAAAAGTAATATGTGATGAACAAAAGATATGGTTCTAAAGTTATAAATTGTGGCAACAGCTCTTGGAAGTGGTAATGTTTTATGAAGAAAATATCAATAGAAATGTTATTATTTGGGCAGAAGGACTCTTCTTAGAAGTGTCTAATATCATTTTACAGAACATTTACAAAATGAGGTTTATAAAATCAAGTAGAGTTAGGAATGAACTTTGACAAAGTTAAAAGTAACTTAAAAAGTGAGTAGGAGGCAACGTTAGTAATAAGTGATGATACTGGCTCTTCTCCCTAGGTCCTTACTTACCATTTCAGCCAGATACACACGTTTCGTTTATATATACGTGTGCGTGTATGGTATGTGTAAGTATATACAAATATACATATACAAAGTATTTATATTTATATAGATATATGTATTAAAACCCAGTATATGAAGCTGTATTTGCATGTATTCATTGTACTGTCCAAACAGCCAAGTGATGAGAGCATCAAACAGGGTTTGAATGTATGGTTATTCTCACTTCAGCGTTATGCTTTTGGTTTCTGAAAGCAGTCTGTTGCACTTGCAGTTTGGTCCTTGACCTTCTATCACTTTTGGAGATGTGCCATGCAATCTTTGTTTACAGTAACAAGCATGGAAAAACTGACTTCCCGACAGTAATGCTGCAGTCTAAGTTGAAACCACTCACAGGTGGAAAAACACAGTTCTTCCACTTTGAACTTGTAATGTGTTTGATGTAAAATACCCATCTAAAACTGGGCAGCCAATAAAAGGAAATCAGTCTTTTGCCCAAGACCAAATATTAACTGCTTTGTCAGCAGTTTCAATAAGGAGTTGGTTGTAATGTGTTTCTGTATATTTTTCCTTAAGTAGCATAAAATTTATAATTAAAAAACCCCAAACATTGGTTATTTAATATTTATATAGGTATGGTATTAATTGACTGAGCAGGTCACGGCCTTGTAGCTATGACTGTGTGTCTCTGATCTCCATGTAACCTGTTCATCACACAGTTTTGTCACATGCAGGTAAAACACATTAGGGTTTGTAGATAGGTTTGTATGAATCATAGAATCATAGACAAGTTTGGGTTGGAAGGTATCTTAAAGATTATCTAATTCCAACCCCCTCTCCCCCTGGGCAGGCACATCTTCCACTAGACTGGGCCACTCAAGACCCCATCCAACCTGGCCTTGACCGCCTCCAAGGCTGTGGCATCCACTATGTCTGGGCAACCTGTTCCAATAAAGAAAAGAACCTCACAGTAAGGAACTGATAGACCGCACAACCTCCTCCATTTCTGACGATTGCATCACTTTTCCCAGTGTTATATGTTCATTAATCCAATACTGGTGACTATGAGACTTTTTAAGGAAATTATGGGATTTACATAAGGAATTTTTGTGTTCAGAGTAGATCATCTTCTTGAAGTGCTGGTTTAGTAAAGAAAGCAACATTTGAGTTTTGGAGTCAAAAGCAAAGTTGTCATGCAAAATTAATGCAAATCTAATGGAAGATTCGTCACCCCAGTTCAATGGTAATGTTTTTGGTGATGTAGCTTAAGTGGTGTGTTTTGTATCAATTAAATATTCCATAATTATGTCATAGGAGTGTTATTTTACATTTTCAGGAAAATAAAAGGGAATGATAAGATCACTGCAAGTTCAATGACAAGCAAGTTATTAGTGAAGCATTTCTATTTTCCTACAAGTTGTACATATTAACACTTCTTTCTGAACACTTTGTTCAAATTTTATTTTCTTTTTGTATCATTACAATAGTTATAGTTCTCTACATTAACTTATGGCCTCACCCCTTTTACACTGGCATGTACATCATGTCACCTGCTTTTGAACCAGAAGAGTTTGGCCCTGGGACTAAGTTAACTGTTGGAAACAGATGTTAGTAAGTCAGAAGAATAATGGAAATATTAACCTTAAGGAAATTGTGTATTTTTCAGTGGGTTTTGTCAGTTGGTTGCATTTATATCAATGTTTCACATTCTGCTCAGTTAATGCCCCTATTTCTGCTCCCCTCCAGGGCTGTTGCTGAAGTCTTCTTTCTTACACAGTTTACAGAGTTCCAACAGCACAGAGCTTAAACTATGTAGATTTGGTCCTTTAAAGTTCATGGGCATTTTCTAGCATACAACCATCAAACATGGGTGAATATTGAGAAAACATTCAAAATTTAAACATAGCATTCAAATCACATTGGAAACAGATTCTCAAATGAGATTAAAGAGCTGGCAAATACAAGCATATGTGATCAGTGTTATCATCTGAAATAGCTGAAATCTTGGGAGGGTAATTGCAATAAACTATCCATCAAGCATCAGTAGAAAACAGAATTCATGTGGGAAGTTTTTCTAGGAGTAGTATTGAATAATCAGTGAATTCAAATAAATTGATCTTTTTTCAGATGGCTGCAAGAGCAAAATGAAGAACTGTGGTGCTTCACCAGTTTCTTGTGACAAAGGTCTCTGTACTGACAATGCAGAAGCAGCATTTCCCTCTTTTTTTTTACATGCGTTCCCTAAGATGATCTAGATAGATTCTGGCATATTCTACTGAAAATTCTACTGAAAAGGTGGAATCATCGTTATTTTTTAACTATTTGGACAACCAAAGCATGACTTTTTTATGAGGTGGTAATTAGATCTTCATTCCAGGAGCCAATCAGCATAGCAATGTCAGGAGATGGCTTTGAGAAAGCCCACCAAATGCCAAAGGAGTTTAGCTGTCACACAAAAATGATATCTTACCTTGCTAAAGAGGTACAACGTAGAGAAACTGCTTTGGGACTCGAGCTCTCAGATGACATTGACCTAAGTGTCTCTAAACTATGGCAGTGTGTGTCTAGACATACTCTGTGGTCACTACACATCTACTGGTATTTTGTGCAAAGTGTAGGGCACTTCATGTGTTGGCCAGCAGCCAGCATGGCTCAGTACTTAGATCCATGTGCAGCTCTGTGGTTTTTGTTCACTGACATATGTTTGTTTTGATTTGAGTCCATAAGGTTTGCACACTAGAGGTTCACTTTGAGGTTTCAAGTTCAGTGAAACGTCAAGTTTTGCCTGGCTTTTGTGGTGAAACCTCAAGCCTAATGATAATGCTTTCTCTATCTGCAGATTACAAAGGGAAAGGTCATTGAAAAATGAACCCCAAAGCCTGATACTTGCTGAGAACCATCAAGTATTCAAACGGACCATTTCTTGCAATTATATGTTCCAATCAAAATTAACAACTCCACAAGAGTACTAGTGGCATTCTGCTTCAATTGAAACTATAACATTTCTCCAAGTTTCTGCTGTTTTTCAGTTCCTACTTCCTAGGTGGCACTGTTTAGTGCTACACAAGGATGGCAATTTTTGGCTATAATAAGCAAAACGTTACATTTATGGTTTGTTCTGTTACTTCTGTCCAGTCTCTGCAGTGCCTGTGCTATGCTTAACCAACATGAAGTTCTGCTTCCTTTGACTTCAGGACTTCTCCCAAAAGGAAAAGCTGATGCCCTAGAGGTACCTGGGTTGCTTTCCTCTTTTGAATCCTAACACTCATCTGGTGTTGAAAGGAATTTAGGTCTTGTTCTCTGTAACACTCCAACAATCTTGATGCTAGTATCCAAAGTTTCATTTTCTGTGATGTTCAGTGCATCAGTCTTGCAGGAATCCATGTTGAATTGGAGTACACTACCAAACAGAAAATTAACTATACAAAGAAGTATTTGGTTGAAAAACATTTGAAAAATCACTCCACAGAATTCAGTAGCCAGTAAGCAGTCATGAATCAAGATTATTTTGGGCTCTCTGTGTATTACTCTAATTCTTCACGTTCATCTAAAGTCTACTCAGCTCCTAAATCTTTGCTCCAAAGCCTGTCTCCTGTAGACAGTTACATCAAATCCAAGGTAGCTAGTGTACACCCCTAACGCATCACAAAGCTGCACTAATATGGAGCAGGATTTGTGATCAAATGTTTGAGAACAGATCTTCAAATGCTGACACCAAACTGATACTGGAAAAATTTGTTTTAATGACCTCTCAAGGCAGCATTCAAAATAATCCGGATTATTTCTGTGTGTTCCAGTCTAAAAGCTTTCATGTGAACTCAGGAAGCAATGTTGTCCACCAGAAATTCTTACCCTCAGTTGTTCTGTTTGGACAACTTCCTACTTCTCCATTCTCTGTATGGAGGGAAAAAATACTGAGAAAGTAATTTCAGACAGGTTGATCTAGAGTCTGACAATGAACACTTTGACAGCTGACACTATTTAATAAAGTAACTATGTTAGAGATTTGGAGAGGGATGAAAGTTGCCCATGCTCTTAACAAAGAAGCTAGTGGGGAGGTTATCCAAAGCATAAGAATTAGATTTGTAAGCACAATGTGCATAGGGCTGTCTCGCATATAAAGCCTTTCTTCACCTAAGTATTTTACATTTCTGAAGGAATTATTACTGGTCTTTCTCTTTGTAATTCTTATCTCTTTTCCTCCCTCTTCATTGACACCTAACATGACTATGTATCTCTGGGTACTGCTTAAAGGTTTGTACATCAGGTACCTGCATAGGAGGTTTTTCATAAACTTGTGAAAAATTTTTTACAGATACTTTCTCAGGGCCACTTTCTCAGGTCTGTTTGAAAAATGTGTCTTGTTTATTCTGAATAATCCAGCATCCTCCCTGTACCATGCTGGTTCAGCCCTATTTCAGACTTCTGAGTATAGTTCAGATTCCATACTCATATGATCTTTGTTTTTTCTCCTGTTTCTCATGAGTTACACATGGTAGAACACTGGAATTGTTATCAGGGTGTTCACTAGGGTTTTAGTGGTTTGGATAAAAACTATACTGGAAACATTTAGGGATTAAATGATGATCAGGTGTTAGTAATTTGAGCTGAACTTGGTTAAATTAGTATGAAAAGTCTTTTCATTCCTTGACTCCTTCACTTTTCCTTCAGTGGCAGATCTAGGAAAATGTATGCAATACAGTAGTGCAGGGAAGGCTGCCTATGTAAAAAATACAGAAAGAACATATATTTCCTGCACATTTATTTTCCCAGGGAGGGAAGTGCAGCACGAGAAGTGTTACAGAATCTCCATCTATGAGGGTTTTCAGGATGAAGTCGCAGTTGACCTGATGGAGTGATGATGATATCCAGAGGTTTCACTAACTTACCTCCAGATGACTCTTCCAACCAACATAGCTCTAAGTCAGAACAGATAAATGAGCTACTGGTATCAAGTGGGAAGGATCATCAGCTCACAGAGTCAAGAACTACTGCAACTCTGTCTTAGAAACTAATGAGAACAGACTAGAAGCCAGTCAGAGCCATGCTATTATGACATAGGTTAAAACCAGTGGGACTGGTCACCAGGACTGGTCCTCTTACCTTGTATATCAGAGCCCTGAAGATGCATATTTTGCTGTACTCAGTTCCTGACTCACCAATGTTTGTCTTTTAGACTGAGAAAGTCATCTATAACCTGGGTTCTTCATATTAGCTGACACTCCATCTGAAAATACAGTATTGTATTGGTTAGCTGTAGTCAGAGTTTGGGTTTACCAATACCGTTTTCCAGTAAAGACTTGCCAATGTTGAAATTATTAGCCCCACGGGTGAAAATGCACTGGGATGACTGTGGTAACCTTGTGATTTCTGTATATGCAGTCCTGTGGCTCCCCTGAACACTAACAGCATGCTGAGACTGAATGCTACGACTGGATTTTACATGGAATTTAGGCAACTCCTAGGTGCAGCCCATTGAATAAATCTCTTTCTAAGAGGAGCCAATGAGAAGAAGCTACAACTGCCTTGTGCAAATTTTTGCAATCTGCTATTGCGTGAACAGTTGGGAATGTTGAAATCGGCATGAAAGAGCACTTAGATTTTGCTCCGATGGCACTTCCCTGTTTAAGCACTCAGCATCTCTACTCTGGGGGAATTCTGTGCTTGATCTCCATTATGTAACTTCGGAGATTGCAGTGGGATCCTGTGCAAAGCAGCTGTGCAGATTCACAGCAGCTCTCTTCCTACAGTTCCCTGACACTGAGTAGAGTTTCAGTGTAAAGAGCCAGGGAGTGCAGCGTCACGAGGTGGTGCCCAGCTTTTGCAAACAAAGGGGATGGAAGACTCTGTGCCACTTGCTCTGTCACTTGAACAAACGTTAGGCGTAAAACAAGCTACAAACCGCTGTTTGTTGGATGATAACTTTGTGAGCAGCAATTCCATCGATCATCAAGGTCAGCTTTTTTGCTTTTATTTCTTGAGCGAACCAGTCGCTCGGTTCCATGCTCCTATAGGTAAAGCAAGATGGTAAATCAGCCAAGATGTTAACTGCTTGGTGCCCTGACAGTGAATAGCATTGCAGAGCTGCACACTCTTATTCAGGGGCTGCCAGGGGTGTCCAGATGTTCCTGCGTGTTAAACAGTGTGGCACAACACCTCTGCAGGAATTGGCAGGCAAGAATGTTTGCTTCTTGACTTGGACTGAAAGCTTTTGAGTCGGCAATATCAGGAAAACATTGACACCATCTGCAAACCAGAGAGAGCCCTGTTGTGTCCATACAGAGGAAAAAACCCTTCTGCTCATTTTTTCCTGATTATTTTGTGGAACAGTGCGTTTACTAAAATTACTAGTTAAGGAAACCATAAATGCCTCTGTGTTTCTAACTGTAGTCGCTTGTTGAGTGTGGGGCTGAGTGGGAAAAGCTTATTAGCTTAAAATAAATTATTCAGAACACAGGTTTGGATACAGATTGCAGGGAATGATAATGGAGATGGTTTTTTGAATCTGTTCATGTTAGGGAGACATGGAGTATGCTTTTCAGGAATTCACTTAAGTGGAATCAGTTTTGAATAACGCAGCCTGGAAGTAATATTGCTGCCATCCAGCTAGTGTCTGTGGAACAGCATTCTCCTGTCTCCTGAAGCATTGGCATTGAAGATGGATAGATACGGAGATATTTTTTTGGGGAGGTTTTTTTTTTTTTTTAAGGGAAATTTTTTTCTAACCAATAAAGAGGGGCATGTTTCGGTTGAGATTTTTCCCCCCCGCATGAAATAGTGGACCACATCAGCATCCGATTTGGGTGCGTCATGTGGTTTCTCATGTGATGCTGGTCTCACTGCGCTTTGGAGAGTGAGCCTTTGTGACTCCGCACTCTTGGACAGTAGCATCCAGCAACACAGGAGACTTTGGGGAGGCAGAGGAAAAGACACAGCCTCCCAGAAAGCCCCAAAACCCAGAAAAAATAAAGTTACGATAATTTATTATAGTTATTGTTTCTTCTTAACTGTTTTGGCTTTAATTTTTAATTCTGGGTCTTCCCTTTTCTCCATTCCTGCAGGCATAAAGCTGCACCATTCGGAAGAAGCAAGACTATCTTTCCTTACAGCTACGATGCTGCACCGCTTTCGACACAGCCTGTTTTTCCCTGCATTTACCTGGGCGGCTGCTGCTCTTTCTGCTGCTGCTGGGGCTGCTGCAGTCTTGCTGCCTGTGCTTCACCCTGGCTTGGCTGACTCGAAACTCTCTCGTCTGCACATTGCTAAGGAAGAAGAACGATGGAGCCGCGTTTTTTTTTTGTTGGCTCTGGAAGCAAAGGGTTGCGATATGTGATGATTTTGGGGTTTTCTTTGGTGAGAGGGAGGAGAAAAGAAGGTTGTTAATCTAGGATGGGGTGGGTGAAAGCTTAAAGAAATATTATGTAAAGTAATCCAGTGCTCGACAAGGGCATCAGCAACAAGAATCCAGCCTCTGCTGCTCCAGAGGATTAACATGAGGAAGCCACAGTGCTGCAGTCAGGTTTCACCTCAGTGTTGTGCTGGAGACGGATAAATAAGGTATCGGTTGCATCTGCCTGTTAAGGCACAGCCAAGGGAGAAGGAGAGAGCGAGCAAATGCAAATGCAAAGGAAGAAGAAACGCTATGTGCTGTTTTTCTGATTCTGTGGATTCTCATTGCAGAGAGGATGGCTTGATTAACAAAGCAATGTATGGACTGAGGGACTGTAAATCGTAGCTTGAACACTCCTGGTGCTGTCAAGGAGTGAACTGATGAGTTAGGTGGCTGCAAGAATATCCCCAGGGAAAACAGCAGCCACTCACTCCGTGTATATCTGTGTATGTACGTGCTTTTGTGTGTGTGTGTGAACATGTATGGAAATGAAAGCAAGACATTTCTAACCAATTTACAGAGGACGTTTGTCACTTTGCTGGGTCAGACCTGATTGCAGCTTGTATTTTCAGCTATAGCTCTACATGCATTTCCTGACTGAGGTGGCACTTTGTGAAAACAGATGGTAGGCAGTATTTTTTTAAGAAATATGAAAGCAGATTCCTTCTGCTTAACACCTTAAAGCACTGAATCTTCTGCACTGTGCTGAGAGAAACCATGGGGTTTCGTTTTCTCCATCTTAAAATCTCTATAAACACAGCTGTATTCAGTATGGTGAAAAATTCTATACTGTAAATAGAAATGTGATCAATCTAATCAAAATAAATGCATCCCAGATGACTTCTAGACCAGCTGGCTACCACAGTCATCAGATGACTAAATCCTCAACTAAGCATTTATATTCAGTGTTATATTTGCATCTTTTTCTTTTTCTTTTTTTTTTTTTTCAGATTCAAAATCAGCCTCTAATTGAAAAGGATTCTTCATATACTGAGAAAAGGCAATGCTTGCATTTGGCAATCAATTTATGTGAAATGTACCTGGGTGTATTTTTTACTGCTGAACCTGCATGGGGAAGATCGTGTTTTTAGGGCAGGTAGACCTGTCACAGTACAGGCATATTTCATTTGGTAGGCAGCTCGGCTTGGCCATATCCGAACAATGAAGAAACAGGGGAAACAAGTGCTGCAGTCAGCTAGCAAGGCTTGGCATGGCTTCTAGCAGCTGCATACTGAGAAAGAGGGGGTTTTTTCGCTTTCCTTTTTTTCCCTTTTGTACAAAGCCATAGACCATAATGTCAATGTAAAATGTGTACGAGGGGATTTCCCAATAGTCATGGTGAGCTACCCTGCAAGATGCCTGTCTGGTCCTTCCACTATTTGTTCCCTAGCCTACAAAGGCAGCCCTCTATGTTGGATTATATTTAGCCAGCTGTTGGATAACATTCTTGTGCTGGGGGCAAAGGAGTCTTATTACTCCCAAACTGTAGTTTTCTGTTTGCTTAAAGAAAAATAACTTCGGCGGTACAGCAGGCTCTGCAAAGGAGTTTGTGCCACTGCCTGTACCTTTCTGAAACTGTCATGTTCTTCTAACTCAGGCAGCTCAAAGCAAGAAAGGAGGGAGGAGGAGAGACTCTTAACTCAGAGCTTCAAAGCTGCAGAGATGAGCAAAATGTCAGCAGCTTGTAATTAGGAGCCCACGGTTACGTCAGTGACTGTATCTCTCCAAGAATAGCTATGTGATGTGTGCCACAAAGCAAAGGAAGACTCTCAAAACCTGGTTAACAAGCTTGGTTCAAACAAGAAAGAGCAAAATGGATTAATGAATCTGCTGTGTTCCTAAATCAGATGTGGATGGATTACATGCACAAGGCTTGCTGAATTCTGCAGCAGTGAAGACTGAATTACCAGTTTTTCAGAGGGCAAGACATTCACCGAAAGTGCAAATCTTTCAGAAAAAAATGCAGATGAACAACCTATCCTTGAAAATGGCTTTCACAGCTCTGTTCTGTACAGGCAGCTGCATGACATGGAGGCATGCTCTGAAGGAAAAAACCAGCAAGCTACCCATGAAGGTCTTTAAAAGAAGAGTATAATTAAACATAAAGCAAGCTTGACGAAATTCTGTTCTGGCATTACAGATTTGATACCAAAATACCACCCCAGAGAACACTGGCTGGGCTCTGGCATGGTTTATATTAAGGCTTCTCTGGTGAAGAGCAAGGGGGGAGGGACAGGGCTTCGTGCAGCATCTTGCAGCCATGCAGAAATCCCCAGGGCTGTGGGAAGTAGGAGGGATGGGCGCAGCCATGAGCTCTTAAAGACACATGCCCATATCCCACTGAGGGGCTTTCTGACCTCTGCAATTATTTTTAGGTCCATGAAGGCAACTCAGCAGCACTTAAGCAGTGAGATTGCAGGGGGTGCTTAATCTGCTGCGACTGGCTTTTCTCTGTCATGGCTGGAATATATTTACAGGGCTTTTATCAATACCCCTCTACCACATACAGTGTGCGTGTCTGTCAGTGTTCCCGATGCCCAATTGCTGGAAGTCTGGTGTGGTTCCCTGCTCCCAACAGAAGTCACTTGCAGTTAAGCTCTGTTGTAGTCGCTCTTTAATTTACAAGGATAGGTAGATTGTCTTACGCAAACAGTGGAGTGGGTGGTTTTTGGTTTTGGTTTTTTTTTTTTTGGACTGTGAACACAAATTTGTAGGAGGAGGTGACTCTGTATATTAAACCAATAGCTTTTTGAATTGTGTGTAGTATAATTTGAATATACTCACTTTAATTAATAGAAGGTTACAAAAGCTGGCATTGTCTGGGGCTGTTTAATTTACATCTTAGGTTTAGTCAATGAGCATAACCTGCCTGATTAGAACAGTGTATTCTGCGCAGCCAACAGGGTGGAAGGCTTTATTTTGTTTGTGTTAGTTCAAACAGCTGGTCATTAATGCAGGCCCCATCTCCAGAGTGAAGTGCTAGTGGACATGAATGGCTGCCTGATTAATGCTGCCCCTCGATGGGTCCTTCATCCAGTAGCGATGCTCATAGCAGAATAATGCAGCGAGATTTGATTGCGCTCTAACAGGGTAGTATGTCATTGTGTCACCGAGTGATCGAGGTTATTATGGGGCAGGGCAGACAGACGGGACAGTGGGGTTACTAGACCGTGGCATTTTTAGAAATGCAGGGCTGACCTACTTAGAGTTATTCTTGCTGGCTGGCAGCTGCCTGGTGCGGGGCTCCCCCGGATAGGCTGTGGCTGTTGCTAGGGGGAATTAGCATGAATTTTTCCACATACAGACTCAGTGATTGAATGATAAAAGCTGACTGGAATTAAAGAGATTCGGTTCAGTATTATGCAGATTTATCTCCTCATTTTTTTTCTCTCTGTCAAGTGCATAAAAAGGGGCAGAAAACAGTTTGTTTCCATTTATTTTTGACCTTTTTTTTTCCAGGGGAGGGCAGAAGTGTTGTGAATTTTTGATCATAATTTAATATTTAGGCCATTGAAATGATATGATAGCAGGCATACATCTTTAATGTATGGAAGGTTCAAATGCTGTCTCTCTGGAAGGGAATGAAATGAATATATTTTGTGTTCTGGTCAGACTGCTGCCTCTTTCCATCTGAATCTGTGTCAGATTCCCTTATCTGGAAAGGGGACACATATACCAGGTTTTATTGCATAACATTACTCTTGGCTATTTTTAGCTTTCTGTACTTAAAAAAATTAGTCCTGTTTACATTAGTGGATGAAATTAATCCCTGGGCTATGCCTCATGTATGTGGAGGCAGATGCCCAGGGTAGCTATGGTGTTGTGGGTCAAGTTCATCTGAAAAGATGTTTACATACTGTGGACTTATCAGCACTGCATACCTAGCAGCGTATTGATGCCTGGCATGTAATCACATCAATAGGAGAATGTCTTCTGGATTTCTGACTCTTTTTCAGGCTTTGGTTTGAAATTGGATTCTCTAGATGGCCTTCCTTTATTTATCTACATCTGCCTAAAAGAGTGTTATCTTTTCAGAGAACTCTGTGCTCCCTCAGGAAGCAAATAAAAACAATACTCAGTGAAGAATCCTTTGATGTAATTATGAATATTTCCTTTGTTATTATCACTAATTATAGAAGATCTTTGTTTAAATTGCTATTCCCCTCTGTATGATCTTTTGCCATACAAAAAAGTTCTAATTTAGTGCTTATAATTTAAAGTTAAATTTTCATGGCAACACATCATGACATCACACTCGAAGAACTGGTAATTTTCAAGATAAGAGACAGTGGGGATGGGGGAGAAGGACCCACATGTCTTTGGAGTTGCAAAATAAAAAATGTGACTTGGTGCTGAAAATTAGTGAACTCATTTTTGTCTGAAACAGTTTAATTTGAAATATTTAGGTGAATTAGATACCTTTTAGAGAGGTGTGAGCACCCTGCATGTCTGTCTGGACAGCCAGCAGCCTCCCTGCAACCAGTGCTCTCCTGCTTTGACCCCTGGAGTTTCTTGGGAAGCAATGGAGAGGAAGAAACTGGAAATGGAGACATGAATTTGAATGCATTTTGTGACTGAGACAAAGCATTCAGTTCTTACAGAGTTGAATTTCCAATGACTCTTTCCTGGCATTGATTCATTACTGAAACTCATATCACTTCCTTCTCTGCTCCTTCCTGATGATCTCATGGAGTGACAGATTTTTAGAGAAGTGCAAGTGAAGAGGGGCACTGTTTGATGCCCAGTAGTTGTATTTGCCTTGCCTGTCCTTGGAGGTGACTCCAGAAAGTTTTGGGTCCACTTCCCTCAGCAATATTCTCTTGATCAGAGTCTGATCTCCTGCTCCACTTTCCTGCAGGATGCTGCATGATGCTAGGCAATAGACCTTGAGTCTGCAATTGTCTGTTGAGGTTCTTACCCTTGTTGGTTATAGCCAGTTGCAGTTTCATCCAGTTCACGTGGGATATTAGCTGAATTGGGCCTCAGGAAATCAAAATAAGCATGCAATACTATATTAAAGCAAAAATCCATTTTCTAGTAAAAAATATGAGTGTTATCTTATTTTGGTATATTCATGATAAGAAAAAGAGGGAGTTCAAAGAAAAGCAGCAAACAAGATAAAGCATATACTCTGTGGAAAAGAGTTGTATGCTTGTTGTTAATTTGGGATTTCAACACAGTGAATGTTTATAACAAACATCGAATCAGACAGTTTAACAAACCATCAAGTGGCATATTAAATATAAAAAATATAATGCATGAGAAATTGTATTCAGCATTAAGTTACCTCTCTGAAAGTCCCTTTAATCGGAATTATTCCAAATAAATGAATATATGAATGATCTGATCATAATGCTTTGGGTAATTACAAGTAGCAGAGATATGGAGTTAATGAAACAAAACCAAAATCTGAGCTTTGTGTGTTTGTGCATAATGCATAAGAAACAGGACGTCAGAGGAGTTAGAAATATATGTCTGTGTTAAAAATATTGTCAATTGTGCACATTCTTTTGAAAAAAACACGTTAATCACTTTCTGATGATCTCCTCTGAGGTTTCTATTGTTGCTACAACTTGCACCTCCTACCTTGAAGTTTCTTACCTACAAAAGATTGTGTTGTATTGTTCAACATTCTTGTACCATGACCTCTCCTGTGAGCTATGAAAGATCTATTATGCTGAGTTTCATGCTCTAGGGTGGCTAAATGAGTGCTGATTTACTGGGAGCATATGCAGGCAATAATTTTTATTTTTTTTCTCAGCAAAATACCCAGAATCCTGCCTCCATTTGCAGCTGTGAGGTGACTGTGCTGCTTGGTGAATTTCTGACTTCAAAGTCTTGGCAGGTCAAGGACTTGTCGGCATTTTGTGATTTTGTTGCAACTTTATGTTTTTCTGAAAATGATCAGAGGATACAGGATATAGAGCGACCCCTCTAGATTCCCATGAAGGGATTACAGCCAGAAGGAGTGAGTTGACTCCCAGCCTTTACCTCCTGCCAGGGCCATACAGATCAGTTGTTCTGCAGCAGATGTGTTTTAGTTCCAATTTCAAACCAAAAGTACAAGGAATTGTATCATATTTCTTAAAAGACTGGCAGTTAGCACATTCCTTTTATTGCAGTGCAGTAGGGAATACAAATGTTTTACAAATTAAAATAATCCTTACAAGATTTTTTTCTGTGATCCATTAACACGGAAACAAATTCTGTAACAAACTACCATCAGCCAGGAACAGCATTATTGTGGCTCCCACATTCATCCTTTTCCTGCATGCGTGCATGTGTGTGCCTATGCACTCAGAAATGCTACACACATGTACCGTGTGAATGTGTATACAAGACAGAAGCATAACTTACAAAAATACGACATTGAAGCGTATATGTAGTGTGTAATCACAGTTGTCTCTGTGTAATACTCAAACCTGTGCCTCTAGATATATGATGGTGGTTTGTTTATGATGAAAAGTGACTTGACATAAAATTTATACAGTTCTTGTGTGTAGCAGAGCCACTGTGTTAATGCTGTCAGCCATTCACCACTAGCAAAACCAAAAATTCATGATAATGTGTAAAGGAAGGACAACAAAAAGAGTAGTGTGGTGGAAAGTAGGGTGTACCTAGATAGGTGGGTTTCATAGCCACTTACGCCCTTTTTGTAGTCAACAGCAATATAAAATGAAATGAACGATGGGCTGTTTAAGACAGAGAGAGATATTTTATTTTATAGTTAATTCTTCCCTCCTGCTTTTAGGCCACACCTACTTCAAAAGTGAATCCAGACTCAGATCTTGACAGAGATCGTGACCCTGTTGAAACCAATGGCTGTTTTATCCTGGAATTCAGTTGGGCCAGTCTTTCATCTCTGGTATTTTCCCCTGAACATGTCTTTTTTTATGCTCTTGCTCCAAAGTGTGGTGTTTCTACTTCTACCTTTTTTTCTCTCTCTTCCTCTGAAAATGCTTTGAAAGCTAACTTTTTTGTTGAGCAATATATTATAAATGAGAAAATGTGGGGAGATATCACTTCACTGTTGAGCAGATAAGTTTGGGTTGCAGTTAGCTCTACAGTCATGTTTTTCTGAATAGTTCTTCTTTCATCATAGAACGTCTTTAGTTTTTAATGAAATGGAACATCCAGTGAACAGAACAAATATGCCGAGGAGAACCCAGCCTCTTAACAGGCTGCAGAAGCTTGTGTAACGAGATGGCTAGTGTCTTCACATACAAAGCTAGGGCTTTTAGAAATGTCAAGGGAGGCAGGACACAACAGTTTATAAAAAGAAATGTCTTCTACCTCTCTAGCCATTTTTACTGCTGTCATCATTAAAGTTAATGGTGAATTAAATTTTTTTTGACGCTTTAGGGTTGCATAAATGGTACTCATACCAATATTCAAAGAAGTTGTTCCTTTGGAGGTAGGTATACCACATTTGTGACTGGGTTTGCCATGCTTTTCTTTATTATACACAGACACTGTAATTAGCCTTTTCTGAGGTCAACATTTTTGGTTATTTCAAGGAGGCATTTGAAATAATGGCAGTTAGGAGAGGACATTGGTGATAGATTTTGTGCAGTGTTTTATCATTTGGATAACATGCAAAATGGAGGAGGTGGTGCATTACGCTGCATACTTGGTTTGGTTATGACTGAAACAAATGGCTGATGAATCTTGATTTATATCTCCTGTTCATGACCTTTAATGATGGCAATGTATTATAGATCTCACCTGCAATTCCTGTGTGTATGTGCCGACACACATACATGCCGTTTTAGCTGAGCTAAAATTGCTGGTGTGTCATCTCCAGCAGTTCTTATTACTCTTTTGAAACTAAAACCTACAATTGTTTACAACCTGGAGATGAGATCACAAGTTCCAGTCTTTTTTTTCATTCCCCTTCCAGTGGGTGGTGGTGGTAAGATTATGTCCCTTTGTGACTTTCATGGATACATCCTTTTTATAAAGAAATTCCAGTGGATTTCAGTGCCCTGTTTGCTGTGTCACAGTCATTTGATCTTCTTTCCAGCAAGTGTTTTCTGTTAACAGCCACAGAATTGCACACTTGCTTTCACATTGTACTTTGAGTCCTTGGCATGATACTCACCGTTCCCAAGATTTTTGTGATCATGAAGAGATACTTGTAAATGTTAAAAATAATCTCCTCAGGTGTCTATATTTGTAAGTGTCTATTCACACTTGATATGAGTTTAGCTTGATGAGACATCATGATTAAGCACTGCCCTCTGAAATGTTCTCCTTTGTTTTATGAGAGTAATCCCATTTCCTTTAGAAGCAAGTGAATGACAGGCCGAGGAGCCCAAATGAACAGATGATGTTTGATTTTACAAACCAGGTATTCATATTATTATACTTTCCTATGAAGCAGGACAGGTAGCTAATGTTGTGCAGATCAACTTGGTTGTGTGTTTTCAAACAGTAGGTCATCTGAAACCAGAGCTATGAGACTGAGTGAAATCCTGGCCATGGTGGAGCCATTGGAGAACTGGATTGACTGGGGCATGGTGCCTGCTTGCACAGCTCTCTAAAGGGAGTCTCCAAAATTTCAAGTACTGCCAGCAGTTAATTGCTTTCTTTGCTCAGCTCAGCCCAACTGATGCCATTTTCAGTTAGGTGGTGATTGTAAAAAGAGGAAATGCCCTTTATTTAAACCAGCTCTCTCCCATAAACCTTGACTTCTTGTTAGGTTTAGGTAATCCTGGCTGCCTCGTATTAGTGTTGAATTATAATAGGAGTTTGAAGCATGCAAAAAAATCAGAAAGTGGCCAGGATTTTGGAACAGCAGTGTTGTGTGTCATCTGAAGATTTCTAGAATGGGATGGACATTTTCTGTTGCAGAGAAAGTTAGAAGAAAGGCAAGGCAGTGGAGTTTTGACTGTACTCCTGTGCTGCATAATGATGGAGACCAACAAATTCAGTTAAAACTCTGAAATTTTCTTAGTCCTTGGGTCTAGCACCAGAAAAAATCACTTCTTTGTTCATCACAGTTCTGCACAGGCCCCAAGTACTTTACATCTTAGCTTGTCACACCTATTATGTGCAAATATTTTCAGACATTTGTTTCCCCTTGTCATTGAGCCATAAGGACTTAACATATGTGCTGACTTTTATGAGGTCTGTCATTATTCCTGGATTCTAGATGGTACCCATGCCTTCCTGATAGCCACTAGAATATAATTTAAGTCCACACATACACATTTTCTTAGAAAGGATGAAATGACTTTTTGTCACCCCTTAGTTCAATGTCCAAGGGTAGAAAATGCAAGGGTTTTTTCTCTGTGAGCTGGATGGACATCAGAGACTTTTCTCTCTCTTTGGGTCTCACAATCCTGCTTTGAAATGTCTTTTAAAGAGATGAAAAGGGTGTAGTTGTAGCTTTAAAACCATGAACTTTGCACATACTGAAATAAATGGTTCTCCCTTTTATTCTGAGGACCAGGTTGAGATAATACACAGAAGCAAAAAAAAAATATGGATGTCTTCTATTTTATTGTTTCCTGACATTTCCCTCCCCGCTTTCTCCTCCCTTAATTTATTTTTGGGGTCTGGAAAGAAAAGCATGCTGAAAAGCCCCAGTGTATTGATGTGTGAAATTGAAGGAGTTACTCATTCTTATGATCCAGCCACTGTGCCCTTTGACAGGGTTAACATTAAAAGAAATATACTGGAAAACATGCACCTAAGTATGAAAAATTCCTTAAATTCAGGGTGTGTTCATACAAAGTGAAGTTTCTGCAGTGTGGAAATCATTAAACCTGATCCAGAAAAAATGTGAGGTGCCCCAGCCATTGAGATGTGAATCTCTTTAATCCGCATAAGCATTAGAAAAATCTGAAACATGTGAAAGTTCAAAAGCTGCAAAGCCATTACATGACTTCTCATTCATTTCTGAAAGATTGTAACTTTCTATTGAACTGTGAAAAGACTTTTTCTTGTATTTTTTTTTTCTTTTCATAAGCAATAGATCAGTCACTCACTAATACGTTACTGCACATTGTGAATTTGAAAGTGAGTTTCACTTGGTTATTCCTACTTGGATATAATTTCTTGATTTATTTTAGAGCATTTATGTAGCATTTCAATAGTTGGTAACTTAACACCTTTTCAGCAGTTTGGGAGGGGGAAAAAGGAAAGACAGAGTACTTTTTTAAATTTTTTTTTTTTGAGATCTCAATAAATTTCACAGTAAATTTAGAGGCAATCTTAAAGACTAGCTGTAACTTTGCATGAATATGTATGTGTGCTAATCAAAACCCAACCCAACCCTAACCAAACAAAAGTTTAACAAAATCAAAGCAGCACAAAATACTTTTTTTTTATCTTAACTGTACAACTCTGAAATACACCAAGGGGACCTTCAAATTTGGTGAAAACTTATTTCAGAGAAAACAGTAAATTACTTTTTGTAAAGGGACAGACTTGGTTGGTAACAGAAATGCTTAGCCCAAGGAGACCTGCTACCAACAACCTTCTAAAGTGCCCATATACCCAGCTCCAAGGGCCAAACTATTCATGCCTGGTCCCAGACTATTGTCCTGCAGCAGCCAAACCTCCTGCAGAGGTTCGGGCAGTCTGGCAGCTCTGGCTTTCTCTCTATGGGAGTATTAATTTGTTTCGCATCTGCAGTTGTAGTATTAGGCTTATTTTTGATCCGCTTGCCCTTTCTGTGGTCAGTTAGAGCAGCCCGAAAGTTTTCAAATAGTTGTCTCTGACTGGGGTATGAGTTGTGCTTTAGGCTGTTTGCTTAAGTGGAGTACTTGATGAGATAAAGTTGCTGGGAAAGAGGCAGGGGGGAGCCCTATGTCTAATGGTTTTGTTCAAGGAACTGCCAGGGATGTACTCTTACACTACAATGTCTGAAACAATAATAGTTCTTCATGTACGGGTTAACAGGCTTTCTTAAGGGTAACGAATAGAAAGTTTCACACTGATTTGCCATTTGAAAATCAGCCACAAATTTTTGTCAGTGAAACTCCTGTGAGAAGACAGTATAGTGATTTAAAACAGTTGAAGTTGTTTTTCAAAATGGCAGGAAACTGTAGAAGCTGACAGAGAGACTTTTTGATTCCTCTCCCCACAAAAAATATCATCTACCCTTAAAAAGACAGGGAGAGGCCTGTTTTCCACATGAAAATAGTTGCTAACCTGACTTTCATTGACTTGCCAAAAGATGTAGCAGAGGAGCTGAGGTAATTCACTAATTTCTGAGGTGGTGAAACAGTAAGTGGGGGGAGTGACTGCAGGAGCAGAGGACAAGGTCAGCAGAGAACTCTGGGTTCTCTGGAGGAGACCACATTCTCAAGCAATACTCATCATTTAGAGCTATAAAACCTAAGTAAAACAAATGTCTCAAACCTGTGCCAAGATCCAAAGAGTTTAAAGGTAAACATTAGATAAGAATTAACTGTATTCATTCTGTCCTTTGCTGCCAAGGCCTCACAGCACAACAAAGGACTATTGATCCAAAAGGTCATGTAGAAGAGGGCAGGGTTTGAAGAAACTGAATTAAAAAAAAAAAAAAAGCCCAAATGAGACAAATGCAAAAATAGTAACTCAGAGATGAATGGAGTTCTGTACATCAGGCATTTCTCACATGCATTCGTCTGCACAGATAGAGCGAATATGTATCATTTTCTTAATTTGTACAGTGACATCCCCCTGTAGTCTCCAGAGCTTGAATTGGTGACTAATTACATGTATCCCTCTAAAGAAAGTGGAAAAGGTAGCATAAGAAAACATTGTACTGCACTTGGGTTTTCCACTTGATACTTTTCTACTCTACTTGTCTTGCACAGGTACTTAAAGCTGCTCACACACAAAACAGTAGCCAGTGGCTACTGACCTATTACTGTAGTATTTAGGACTTAACAAGGTAGCAGCAGCTGCTAAGGGATACTATATTAACAGGCTGCTATTATCTCGATCTTCTAGACCAAAAAGGATTTTTTCCCCTCTGAAGGTTACATGGGAAAGGGTAAAACTCATTGCAGCTGAGATCTGCAAGTTGTCAGCATCTCCTATCCTGAAAAATACGAAAAAAGTGGAACTTACTCTTGTGAGTGCTGCTGTAAAAACCTATCAAAATACAGAGATTCTAGTGTCATCCGCAGATGACAATCTGCTAAGTGTGTTTGTTTTTGGGGCGCAAGCGGAGAAAGAGCATTCCCTGTGAATGACAAGTGCCAATGTCATAATGTAATGTTACCATTGTGGATGAATAAAGAAAAAGGCCCATTATATTACATCTAACTAGAAAGAAACTTAACAAAGAAATACACTGTATTGTTAATGAGAGGAAGGATAGACTTGTGGTTAGGGCACAGGAGTTGCTGATTCAAATTTCTGGCTCTGTAAGAGACTTCCTTCGTGACCTTGGGCAACTTGCGTACTGCTACGCTTCTAAGTGGCAGTAGCACCCAGACTGGGAGAGAGATTTCCTAAAGAGATACTTTCCCATTTGGCTAGTCAAATGGGTGCCTAAGTGGCCAGGTCTTCAAGATGTTGCAAAAAGATCTTGTGAAAAATCTCCAGCAGAAGTAGGAACTAAAGGGTTTGGACACTTTTTTCTTCAAGTTTCTTTTCCATTTTCCTTCTTCCCCCCGCCCCTTTTCTTTTTTTTTTCTTCTTTTTTCTATGAAAGTCTGGCTCTGATGGTGGTTATTGAGCATTTGAGAATCTGATCCTTGACCTCCCTTGGGATTCTGACTCTTAGTCATCTTAAGGCATGGCTTCCCAGCTGAAAATGGGGATAACAATGCTTCCTTTATCTTGCTGTCTGCCAGTTTTGTCTGTTTAGATACTGAGACGTTGGGGATAGGGGTTGCTTTTTACAATATACAGGTATTTGACCCAAATCTTTGAGAGGGATTTGGAGAAATGGAAACTTTTAACAGTAGTGTAATGAAAAGGGGCACACAAATGATGGTAAAAGCAATGATTTTGAATAAGTGATGAGCTCAGTAGTATTAAAGACTGGCTTTGCTTGTTATAGGAAGAGGAGACAATTTGGGTCAGAGTCGGGATTTCTTCAAGACTCGGGAATGTTGAGATCCAGACTTGTGGGTTAAGCGCATCTCTAACCAGAGTTAGATTAGAGTCTGTGTTGAAGTATGTTTCCAATTATATTCTGTTAAGAAAGTAGTGCTGAAATTTATCTTAAGTTGTCACGGTGCTTCAAAGCATGGGCTTTTCCTCTCTCTAAGTCCTTGAACAGGATGTGTTGAGGCAAAACTGTTTCCAATTAAGTTCCTACATTCTGTTTTTTAATGTTTCAGGACTTTAAGTTAAAGAAAAATCCTCTAGCCAGAGTTCAGAAGGATGATTCAGATAAAATTGCTTAGAAAGCAGTCATTTGCCTGGGTTTCCGTGACTGTACTGTGTCGGGTCATCAGATAGCACAGTGTGACACATAGCCACGACCTTCCCTGAAATTCTGCTGACTAACACTGACTGGGGATCCAGCTCTTCTCTTTGTCAGGTCACTGAATATGTAAGAGGGACTTGAAGAATATGGGTTAGGGGAAAAAAAATGATTCCAGCAAATTTCTCTGTTACTTGTATCTGCTGCAAATTTTTGCTCTAGTAAGTGTGACTTGTCTAGCAGAACAAGTTTTTGAAGTTCCAAGGGTTTTTCCCTGTCTAACTGAAGCATTCCTCTTCATTACTGATGGGTAACACTTTGTGGAGTGCTGTGCTGAAAACTTCTGTCATGTTGAAGATTAAAAAGGGATTAAGAGGGTGTAATAGGTTTTTTCAGGTAAATGCATGTACACACACAGCACATTAATTGTTCAGGTTCAGTTCTCCAGCTCAAGACAGAGACTTGCACATTTACATTTGACGCTCTTATTTGTCTGTTCTTGGAGCTGCTGCTGCAGGGATCCCTGAACAACCCGCTCTAGCAGTCTTCTGTGTGTTCTCTGTCATACATGATACCTCCATTCCTGCCCTCACTGTGCAAACACTTCCCTGCTGAATCCGAGCTAGATGGGTTATACCAGAACTTCATTTGACTCACGATGTTGACTGCTTTGCAATGCCTGGCCTGATCAATTTTGTTTTCCCTCGAGGACAAATTTAGGACTGCTCAGAATGAATACTCAAGCTGGCTTTGGCAAAGCTATAATGTGTATGGAAATGAAGATAAAAATAAATCTCTGCATTTTCATGAAACTAGATGAAGAATGGAACTCATGACATATGAACTCATGGTCAGTTTCTCACTTTGGACAATATCCTGTTGCAGGACTACGTGTGACTGGCAGTCAGTGCTGAATGAGTTTTGGATTTTTTAAACTTTGCATGGAAACATTTTAGGGTTTTTTGGGTTTGTTCGTTTATTTAATTTTTTAAGAGTGAGGTTTATTGTAGATAAAGATGTTATTGAAGAAATTCTCCTAATACTTTCCACTTAATGAAAAAGCTTGTGCAGATATTCAGTAATGCATTAACCACATGTAGGGAGATACAAGGAAAAATCTTCATAAATTACTGAGTAGCTTTGCTGATGATCAGAAAGTTTCTTCAACTTTTCTTCACAAAAATAATCTTATCTCTGTGACCCTGGATTGTCTTTCCACCATTACTGCAATCTGTCATGCAGTATGTGTGGCACTATGCAGTGACAGGCCTTGTAAGAAGAGAAAAGCTTGGATTTCAGTTTCCTACTTGTTTTTGGTGTGTTTAATATATCTGTTAAATAATCAGGTAATTTAGAAGTTTAGGTGTCAAGTTAGGTTCTGGATCCAAGTTATCAATTTGGTGGTAACACTGAAGGTACTTACACTTGTTTCTCTTAAAAACAGGTGCAGCTTTCTTTGGTATTCTTAAAAGATCACTTTGAAATCTTGCACCCCGAAAACATAAGAAAATCTAACATAACATTAAACCACACTGTAATTCAGAATGGTGTCCTTCTCTAAGCTTTTTCTTGAAAACACAGGTCAAACCTCTCTTCCATCCAAAATTGTAATCACAAGCTATTTTAAATAAACTTCCTGGACACAGAAGGTACTGGAATTTTGATTTATTTTGATGTATGCACCATGGGATAATTGTACTATTTAAGGATGATATTTGGTTGTATAATCCATGACAAGCATGCTGTTTCCCTTGTCTGTGTTTATAATCTTAGCAGTGTGTTTTTATCATAGAAAGAGGATATGCTTTTCTCTTAGTATAAATAAAAAAACCCAAGAAAAATAACCCCAGTGTGACATGGGTTGCCTTAGAACTGGGTATAGTATTATGCATGCTCTCTTAATGAGGAAAAAAAAAAGGCATTTATTTTGCTTTAGAAAACATGGAATATTAGATCTCATTATGGAAACCTGAGCTCTGATTGCTTGATGCCTAGGAGACTGAAAATTTCATGTTCTGTGTAGAACTTTATCCTGGTCACCACTTTGAATTGTTGACTGGCTGAGTGTTCACTTTCTAAACCATAGCCAAAATCTTTTTCAGTGTGGTGTCAAGCTGAGGCTATTTGAGCAAGCAAATTTTAAAAAAGAGAAAAAAAGTTATAGTAGCAAAATCGCTTGCTATAAATGAAGGAAGAAAACTTCCAAACCAATGAATCTAAGACATTTTATTTAAAGTCTAACAAATATTTAAGAGTTTAACTGACATGCCTTATTATTTACTCTGAGAATCTATTCTGAAATTATTGTATTGCTCCTGTCAATGTATTAGTTTCCTCCAGACAAAGGACTAAATTACTTTCACAACAAACTCTATTCGTTGCCTGATAGATGCTTCATGGAAGAGTGCAACGTGTTTATATCATCTGTTTCTGCCTACGGTCCTTAAAACTTATTTATAAGAGAAATCACAGCTGCTTTTTTCCAAAGAGTGTCAGTGTTTTTATGACTGGCGACATGACTCAGCTTTAACAACAGTGACCTAGATCTTTGCCATAATGGGCATTATCTCAGTAGTCATAGTGGAGTCATTTAAATGCTTATTCTTCGTGTAAGTGAAACTGAATACAGAGGGATTATACATTAGCAAGCAGATCCCTAGCAGTCAGAACTGCTGTGCTGTATTGACATGTGGTTTGAAACAGACAGTTCAAATATTATCAGTAGTTTTTCATGTTTTTGAGCAAATAAGGCATAAGTGGCAGAGATGAGATAGTGAAGTTATGGATCCTGCAATGGCTTACCATAAATGCAACTATTTCCAGGAACAATTTACATATATTTATAATAAGACAAAATAAAGCTAGAATATTACAGAGACATTGCCTGGTCTGTCTTTTGACAGAAAGACATTTTGAACTATTTCTAGTTGACTGGCATCATACACTTTTACCTACCTGCTGATTGCTGCTCATGGTACTAACTTGATCTCAAGCTTATTTTGACAAAAAATGTGTGTCTGTTGTGACAAAAATACACTTGCACAAGGTATTTGTGGTCAACACATTAATAGTATGACTGTGAAGATTGCCTGGTGACTCCAGGTTTAGCTGGCAGATGCTGGCCGGCATGTGGTACCTTGGTGAGCTATTCAGGTTCCTAAAGTTACACACACACCAGAAAAACCTTGTTGAATCAGAGATTAAATCCCTTTCCTTTCTTTTTTTTTTTTTTTTCCTTTTCTTTCTTCCCTTTCCTTCCCCACAGCTTGTCTGGCTTTTCAAAGAATGTATATAGACTTTTGCCATAAATTATCACTGAGTTTTAGTGTGTTATTGTTTTGTATTGGTCAGATTTTTATATCCTTTTTCTAACAAACGACACTGTTGCTGCCAGGTTTTGATCATTTAAGCTATAGAGTTTCAGAGACAACATCTCAAAATTTTAAGGCGCTTGAATAGTTGCATGAATTTAAGAATTTATAAATATTTACTATATTGCATCAAAAATACCTGCCTTTTGACTGTGTTAAGGCTGCATCTAAAAATCTAAAAATAGATCCATTGGTGCCTAAGGGCTTTAAGTCAAGTCTTTACATGAATTCATGGATGAGTTTACTTTGAAAACATTGACTGGCACTGGAAAACAGAAGCTGGAAAAAATTAACAGCAAATCCTCTCAGCAAAGTAGATCTGTTGACTGTCAGTTGCCCTAGATTTTAGAGTGCAAAACCACTCAGACTGTTGCTGAGCATCAGTGGCTCAGAGAGTTGGGGAAATTAGCCTCTGGTTGTGAGAATAATTGGATTCCATTTGGAGAACTTTCAGACTTTTAATATTTTAAATATTTGAGTGAAGGAAAAGTGGTTTGTTTTCATTACTGTGTTTGAAGAGCTGGAGGGTATTTTCTTTTCCTGGCTTTAATGCCTTATTCTCCTCAGAGGATCTTAGCATATATGTTGCTTTATAAAGGCCACCTTTTGTTGTCCTCACTGAAGCACCTACCTCTATCCTCCTCTTCCCCAGTCAGCACACCCTGTAAGTGGGTCAATAAAAACTGGTACCATGAAAGCAATGACGACAAATGGAGAAAGAGATATCACCTCCAAAAGCACATGTCCTACTTCAACAGCCCTCTCTTCTATCATAGGGGAGGTTTAAGTAAGGCTTGAGAGTATCAGAAAAGTAAACCCAGGATTGTTAAAAAAAGAAAAAGGCATAAAAACCTCCTCCTACTTCTTCTTGAGGTTCTCTAATGTTTCCTGCATGTGTATAGAGGGGTCGTAATTGCAGTAAGTCTATTTGTTTTCATCTCAGATATAGGGTT
>VZRE01005078.1:158905-217643 GCA_013396775.1 Cephalopterus ornatus
GGGGGGGGAGCTGTATGTTTTTATCCTTCTAAAGTGAGTTTGTGGGAGGTCTCTCTTTTTTCTGTGCCCCTAAACAATGCATATAATAATTCACAACCTCTTTGATTACTCTTTCCAGTACTTCATGAATAGCTGTTAATGATCCTTCAATCCTATGTTTGAATGGACCACTACCCCTTCCCCATGCAGTCCAAATTATGAATGTCAGGAGATACAAATAAATTGGGCAGAGCGGTGTAAGCATTTTTTTCCTGAACAAGCAGGGCCCATTAGTCATCAGATATTACATAACAAAAGTTTATAAGTTGAAAAGAATGTTCTCAATCACTTATGCTCAGTAAAGGAGAGGGTTTAAAGTACAAAGGGATATTAGATTTCCTGAGATCCAGAACTGAAACATTCCACTTAGGAGTAACACAAATTCCTGCAATTACTAATTTAACTGAAAACACTTATATACCTGTGGATGTATATGTGTGTGTATGCATCTTTATCTATCTCTGCATTTCCTAGAAGTCGGTTTAGGAGCTTAGACTGGAACAAATCTGACTGTTAGAGAGAGCTTCTCTGTGTTTAGTGAGGCATTGCATAGTCACAAATGGTAATCAACACAGGTAAGACAAATCAGTACTTCACTGATCACAAAAGAATTCAGTTTTGATGTGACATGTGGAGGTAGAAGAACTACATCCGTTTGGGTGTCAGTGAGGATATAAACTCCAGAGGATAATGCACTGCAAGGGAGAAGGGACAAAACCCCACTTGCAGATGTAATGTTCACAGGGACAAGTGAAGGATTCAGAAGGAAACATGAAGGAGAGAGCTATGCTAAATGCTTATGGACCTGAAAAAGAGTTTAAATGAATGTTCAGAGTTACAAATTTTTCAACTTACCCAATATAAACAGGGGAGGGAATTTTGAAAACTGGTCCTAGGTATGTGGAAAATATTCCTAATTACCTTGATATAACTCATGCTATATGGCTTAAATGAAGCTGTGATAGATACGCAGCTTGTGTCAGAAAGAGAACCTTTAATTATGTAAATCATTGTAACAGAAAAAAAACCTAAAACATCAGTTAAAAAATATAATGAATAATTTTAAAGTGCTAAAGATGTCAGGGTTAATGATTTGATTTTAGGGTCAAATTCCAAGTGTACTCTATCACTTATCTTCACCTTTTATGGAGAGTTTGCTTAAAAAAGCAAGGAGGGGAGGAAATATGACAGGGAAAATTGGTGTTTCTAGTAGATCCCATAAAACTGTGCGGTTTTTTTTCTCAAATATTGAGGTTAGACTTTTGTACTTGTACTTGAAATTAATTTGCCTTGATTTATAAAAGGTATTAAATTTTATTTTCTGAACTTATCCCTATACTTCCAGTATAAAATTTTACATTCAGTATTCTCTGCAGACCCAGGTAATTTGATTTCCCTTTACCCTTATCACTACATAGAACAATTACCAATGTTTAGACTGACGTCACTGTTTGCTCAGCAACAACACCCATTGACCCCAAACCCTTCTTTGAAAAGTCTGAAACCATTTCATTCTATACCTCTGCTTTGTATTATCTTCCCTCTTGTGCAGGTAATATCCTTTTCTAAAAGCAAGTAAGTTCTGTGAACAGTTTTGAGTAGCCTTTTACTTCAATATTTTGACTCGAAACAAAGGATGATCTTCAGTCAAAATTCCTTTTCTTTGGGAGAAAAAGTGAAGATTCCTCTCATCGAAGTTTGTGAGGCAGACTGCTTTCATGATGAAACTGCTGATGTCGTAGAAAAAGTGTCTGTTGGCAGAAATGGACCTAAGCAATTCTTTCAAAAGTCTGTGGTCACCTTAACTTCTGTAGATAAAATCAAGCTTCTCCAATGCTACTAGATTTAAGAGAAATGAGGTGATTTTGTTTCTTTTCAATCAAATAAATTAAATATGCTTTTTACACATATCTCAGTGAAGCTAAGTTGCTGTTTTTAGCAGATTTTACTCATATTAGTAGAAACTTATAGGAGAATTTATGCTATTTGTAACATTGAGCGAAATTCTTTTCTGACTGTCCTCTTGAATCATTTTTACTGGTTTTGCATCTCATTCTCCATTCCTGATTGCTATCAAGTAGACAGTTCCTCCTTTTTTTCTTCATCCTCTTTAGCTGTTATAAACACAAATTAAAGCCCTTTTTAGCAGACTTTTTTCCTATTCTTCCATCCAAGGAAGGATCTAAAGCAAACAAAAAGAAATCATTGTCGCACAACAAGTTGTGGAACTCACTGCAGCTTGCAGTTTTGGAAAACAGTTTAAGCATTTTAAAGCAAGAATATCCATGTTTATGCAGAACAGGCCCACAGTAATATTCAATGTGATGGTTGCATTCACTATCCACTTCAGAATGTCCATATCCTTTTACCTACAGAGGACCTGAGAATAAGAGAGGTGCCTGTCTAATAGTCTTTTCTTGATCATCTCCCACTTGCCATTTTTAGAAACATCACAGTGGACCAGACAATTGTTTAGAGCAGACCAATGCTTCAGTTCCTGTGTAAAGCTTTCCTTTGATAACAGAATGTCTTACCAGTAGAGAGCAAAAGCAGAATGATGAACATCTGTTTTACTGGAATACTTTTAAATAAAAAAAAAATCTAGCAGTAATTTATCTAAACATTAATTTTTGTATGTTAGCACAGATCTTACAGTATGTATACATTTCAGCATGGTCACTCATGGACATTATATGAAGGGCTGGTGAGTAAATATTGATGACTGACTGAACTGAGAGTGTCTTCACTGTACTTGTTGAAACTTGGTGTACAGGATTGGCTTTGGGTCCAGGTAGAGAAGAATGACAACTTGGTAAACTGCACATTAGACAATTGATATTTTATATATAGAGGGGGGCAACCATGCAGGAACACTGCTGAAATTAGCCTTCAGATAGGGAACCCTTAAATATCAGTGGAAGTTTTGGACATGGGTGTTACTGGTATAGCATATTCAACTATCTCCAGCTTATGTTTACAGTATCATACCTGTGAGACACCTGGAAAATGTCTCTGCCACCCACGTGATTGTAGCACAAGGACTTTTAACATGTCAAACTGCCACTCTTTGCAAGTGAGAAGTAGCATTAAATGTAGTAAGCCATTTTTCCTCCTGTAGATTCTTAGAGTAGAAGATACAAACCCTAATTTTGTGCAGCCTGGGTGTGCAAAGGGAAATGACACCCTTTAATACTAAATGTGTCTGTGCTTACCGAAGGCTGTATAAAGGTTTGTTTTTTTGACTTAGAAGTAATTTGCAGAACTTCAACCTGTATTACTTGAAAAATAAAGCTGTCACTAATGCAATATTTTTTAAAAGCAAGTGCAAATTATACGCTTTTGTAAGAGCCTGCTGGGTAATAGCAGAAACAGAAGAAAGAAATGAGGCAGACCAGTGAGAGGAAGCAAATGTAAATCTAAGATGCTGAATCCTAGGGAGACAAGAGCAGCTTCCAATATGAATAATTCTGCTTCTCTTAATTTATTTGCTATCTCCTTCCCTCAGTTTCTCTGTTATTTTATAGGGAACCACGTTACTGATTTTGACCAATAGAAGATTTCCCAAGATATTTATGCTCCTGTGTAACATCTTTGTTGGTGGCATGGATGGTGGGATAAAGTGCAACTTCTGCAAGTTTGCTGATGACACTGCTATTGACACGCTGTAGGGAAGTGATGCCATCCAGAGGGACCTTGATAGGTTTTAAGAGGTAGGCCTTTGCAAACTCCATGAAGTTCAACAAGGTACTGCATTTGGGTCAGGGCAATCCCAAGCACAAATGCAGGTTGGGTGGTGAACAGACTGAGAGTATCCCTGAGGACAAGGACTTCGAGGTCTTGGTTGATGAGAAACTCAACGCGACCTGTCACTTTGAGCTTCCAGGTCAGACAACCAACTCTGTCCTGGGCTGCATCAAAAGAAGTGTGGCCAGCAGATCAAGCAAGGTGATTCTCGCAGAATACTCTGCTCTTGTGAACCCTACCTGGAGTACTGAGTTCATGTCTTTGGCCCACAAAATAAGAGCTACACGGACCTGTTGGAGTGAGTCCAGAGGAAGAAAATCGGAGGGCTGGAGCACCTCTCCTATGAAGACAGGCTGAGAAAGTCCTCTTAAGCCTGGAGAAGAGAAGGCTCCAGGGAGACCTCATGACAACCTCTCAATACCTAAAGCAGGCCTACAAGAAAACTGGAGAGGGACTTTTAACAAGTGGATGTAGTAACAGGACAAGTAAATGAAGGAATAGCTCTCAAAGTATTCATAAGCTTTAGAAAAACTGTATATGGTTTTGCATAGGACTAGATGGATAGGTTTTCAGAAAATGTTACGGTTCATAATACCAATATTGGAAAGTCCAAGTTTGATAATTGCTGCTTAGAATTTATTTGAAATATCGGTACTGTTAGGAATACTTGTTGTGCAAGAGTCCTGAAGAAGGATGAATTTCATCCCTTCTGAATGCCATAGAAAATCAGTTTCTATCTTTTTTCTGCCCTCAATAACTCCTGGTTTCCTGGTAACTCTTAGCCTTATTCTTTTAATC
Source organism: Cephalopterus ornatus (assembly GCA_013396775.1). Classification (NCBI taxonomy): domain Eukaryota; kingdom Metazoa; phylum Chordata; class Aves; order Passeriformes; family Cotingidae; genus Cephalopterus; species Cephalopterus ornatus. The sequence goes on from VZRE01005078.1 coordinate 163,487, forward strand.
ACTTCACAGCATGTAGAGCTGATGGGTAGGGGTCTAGAATATATCCCCATCCCCATAGGCATTTTCACAGTGCAGCTGTTGATCATGTGAACATATTCATGTTCCCTTCACAACTGACACCCTGCAAATGTCTGGCATGCCTGACAATGGTAAACATGTTCAGAGCAAAAGGAGCTTTCTTCTTATAGGGATGGCATGTCAATTTTCTGAGAGGTGAGGGAATTTAAAGTGAAAATAAGGGGTTTTTAATTGCATTAAGACAGTGCAGACTATCAATAAATAAGAAAGTGTGTCATACTGGGGTATGGATCCAGGAATCCAGATATTAGAACACCAAATAATTTTCTTTATTTATATTCCCTTAGAAGTAAAGGTTTTCAGAGAAATAAAGCTAAATGTTTCACAGATTTGAGATTTTTAGCTTGTCTCACCTCTCTTTTTTTTTTTTTTTGTAAGAGATGCCTCTTTAAAACTCTCTTTTGCTGTGAAGTTTAATAAAATTTTGACAGCTGTCAGACTAGGGATGTGCTGAGAATGCTGCCTATCACACTGACCAACTGTGTCCCTGCTTCTTTGTTCTTCCATCTGTCTTTTTCTGTTTGTCATTTTTTGTCCCACTCTAATATTATAAGTGCCTTTCAGACAAGCAACATTTTTGCAACGCATTTTGCACAACACCTACACAATTGCTCCTGATGCGTTTCATCCACTTATGTTTTGTTCTATTTATTTGGTTCCCATTTCTAGCTAAAAACCTCCTACCAGGTGAAATATGATCAACCCCTTCTAAAACCAGATATAGGAAATCTCATACAAATGCAATTACAATTTTGACAAGAGTCTAAAACGTTTAAAAAAGCATCTCTGAGACATTAACTTCTGTCAGTGCTTGACTCTTCACTAAAGTTGAGCTTGCCTCTATACATGGACTGAACAACCCAGTCAACTAATTAAATATACTTTCTGTCATTATTTGAACCTTTTAATTTGAGGGTGCATGATTGTTTCCCTCTGTAACCTGCTGAACCTAATATAAGACTGTGAATTGTCATTTGAGCTAATCTAACCATTTTTTTTCCTTTGTTAAGGAAATAAGTCTACAAGGACACATTTATTGCACATCAAATTATTCAGTTCTTGTGTGTTCAGTGAAGCTCATTTTAACAAAAATCAGATAAAGGAATAAATTTGTAATCATGAGTAAAATAATGTGTACTGGATATAGACAGCATATCTAATTCTAATGTTGATGGACTTAGTACCAGAAGATAGACATTTATGCTTCTCCATTCTACACTGCATAAATTGCCTGACTAAATATGTCAGGCTTATATGCCAGCAAAGTGCACATCTGTGTTTAAATCATAGAAGACATACCTGTTCCCACAATCTTTTTTTCATCTAGTAGTACATGTTCTATAACTGCCACTGAACTAGTCATCTTAATTCTTTTCAGTAGGAAGTATCCAGTCTACTGTTGGCTTTCTGCTTGTTCATTGACTTCCTGAAGTCCATCCTTTTCAGAATTTCTCAAACCAGTCCTCTCCAGCTGCTCCATGCATTGAGATAACTGACTGCTTTGTAATTGCACCATCTAACTCCTTGAATTGTGAAGATGTGTCATCTTTCGTACTACTGCTCTGTGGATGTATCTTCATCATGTTCTAATGAGGCTATTAATGATGAGACAAGCCTTAATATCTGGAAATAGTATTTTCTAGAGCCATGTAAGGCACATAGATACATGGTCAAATGGATTGCCTCCCCAGTGGATGTCTTGTCCTCCAAGCTATTGTCTTGGAAATAGTCCTTGATATTCCAAGCAATATTTCCCCATTTCCTATTCTATTTGTCAGACACAACCCAGCTTCAGAATGGCCAGTTTCTAAGCACTCAGCTATGCTGTAGGACCCTCAAGACTTAGGGAAATGAATTTTCACCATTTGCAAAAGCTTGTATTTTGCTAAAATACTTTTAAAAAACCCAAAACAAACCCACAAACAAAAGAACCCAAATCCTAGCACTCTCAGTTCCCACTACATTTCAGTATTAGAAACAAAGCAAAATTCTTCTATTAAGCCATGCAAGATTTTACCTTTCTTTCTTGCAGGTTGCATGTTTAGAGGGGGAGGGAAGGGAATGGTAGAGAGGTGTCAATTTCTGAATAACAAGTCCTCTTTCCTTCTTTAAGAAAGAAACAAATAAATTTTACCAAGTCACTAAGAAGCAGAAAGAACAACTGCAAAGAAGCTCTGTGGAATATTAGTAGTGGTTGTATTGGTTTAATTTTGATTAAAGTTTTTTAAATAACAGCATAATAGAAGTATGAAAAAACCCGACTTTACTGTAAATACTGTTAGAATTGATCTATCTGTTGCTTGGCAGAGTGTAAAAACCTGAAAATGCAAGAACAATTGCTCCCAGTATAATATGGTGCTTCACTGTGAAACACATACATACCATCTTATATATTTTTATGATGTATTATTTATTATAAAGTTATTTAAATTAAATATTTAAATAACATATTTATTACGTAATATATTATTCATTTAGGACTACATATATTTATATCTTCTTGTATATATATATGTATATATATATTAAAGGCATGAGACCTGGTGTTACCCACATAAACTCTTTATCTGTGTGTCCAATCCCATCTTCCTTAAATCATGTCATAGCATTGAGGGGGAAACTAAGTACATATAATTGAGCATTTGGAGGTTTGGAGAAGTTAGCAGAAGTACGGCAGTTTAGTATTGTACATTAATGAAATAGAATGAAAACAAATGTCAGCTGAAAAATAAAAAATAAACAAAAATAAAAAAATAAACATCCCCAAGTCTCACCAACACACCAGTGCAGTAAAGTGAATGAAGCAGAGAGGACAGCAGTGCCCATAAAGACATTCAGCAAGACACTTTGCACTACATTTGGTCTCTGGAAAGTCATTATGTAACATTGTGATCCAAGAACGTAGTCGTTCCTTACTGTAGCATGATCTGCTAAGCTTTAAAAGTCATCCGTTAGCATCTAGTCGGAGTATTAAGATGGAGGAAAGTCTCAGTGAAAAATCGCATGTAGATAAACCAGCCCGTCCTAGGAAGCATATTCATTAGATTTCTTTGTAACTGCTGTGAACTTTCAGGGGAGCCACACAGAGAGAATTGAGAGGCAGAATACTGACTACTGTGAGGGAAGAATTCTGCTCCCCACTTTACTCTGTTCTACAGTGGCAGTGTGCTTTTCTCCCATGAGTCATCTACTCTGCTTTATATCAATTTTTACTTAGCAGACTGTGGCCTGGTCTCTACTGCTGAAACCTGTGACCCAGTTAGATGACACAAGGCAAGTTGCGATGCAAAGAACAAAACTCTCCTCCTTTTTAATTTTCAAGTAATCAGGTCACTGTCACTGCCAACAATGTTGTCTTCCGTATTTTTTATACACATGAGTATCATGTACCTATGTTGGTATTCTTTGGGGATTAAAATATAATATTTATTGTTTATACCATATTACATTACCCATCCCACTGAAGTCAACAGGAGTATTCACACAAGGAAGGAACCTTGTGTCCTCTAAGGCTCTAGGTCTGAGCCTTTTATTCCTGTAGCATTCTTCTTTAACCAAACCAAAATATTACCCTGTGCTTGGATTATGTTCAGTTGCAGCTGAGAGATGATTGTTTGTCTTTTAGATTCCATTCACATTACTATCTTTTCATAACTGATATATGTTAATTTATACTACATGCTCTCAGGACTACATCATGTGAAAAGTAAAATTTAGATAGCCAAATATCTGACAGAAAAAGCACATGACTATCACAAACACACACATATTTGAAAGTCCAAAAAAATACATCTCTCAAGTTGCTCATATCTTTCCCTTCCCTGTTTGTGTTGGTTTCCTTTCAGTAAATACAACTGCAGATCTTTGGCCTGTGTCACATGTCAAATAAGGATAAGAACTCTCTATATTGGAAGTCAGTTTTCAAATGTAAATGAAGCAGATTCCTAAATCTCAACAGTTTCCTTATAAAATATATATCTTCAAACTGCCAGATTATGCAGGTATATGTTCAGGGAGTAACCTGTACATACAAGAACCCATTTATGACAATAAAGCAATTTATATATGGAAACTAAAATAACTTTAGAGTATGCATTTTGGTATGTACACAGTTTGCTAGAGCAATTGATGGAATGAATATTGAATGAATATTAAGGACACTAAAATACAGAACGGCTTAAAGTCACTAAAAAGGAGCAAAAAGCAAAAGATTTCTATATTTTTTCAACTTACAATACTTTGTTAGATTATGAGTATTTTTTTCTGTGTGCTGTCTTGCTTAAACCCAATCTAATAGAAAAATTAGAACATTTTCTTTTTTTTTTTTTTACATTGCAAATGCTGTGAAAATTGTAATGAGCTAGAGTGTAGATTTGGAAGCATTTAACTACTCCATTTCCATCTGAATTAACATATAATACTGTCTTTAATTCTGTATTTATCAAAGGAAATTTTTTGCTTGGAAGATATACTTCTGGGAATATATTAATTGTCCTGTGCCATAATATCACTTCTGAAAGGATTAAGTCTTTAAATATTAGAGTTCAGTAGGACTGTTCTTAATCTTTGCTGTAATAATAAATACTGAATGTCAGACCTTTTGAAAGATCCAAATTGGAAACGTCATCTATTTCACTAAAATGAGTGGAAGCTCCACATGTGTACATATGAAAGTAGGGAATTGTTACCCCAAATATAGCTTGCAAAGATAATTGGAAAGGATTAATTTACTTCATGGGGCTTTTAGGGAGATGAATAGTCTACTATGTTCCCAGGAAATGGAGAGTTTGGAATTCTTTCTTTTTGCTGGTTCAGAATCATCTGCAAAGTTTGCATTCTCAAGTAGTTTTAGTTGTACCTGTCCTTGAAGGAGTGATTCAGCCCAAAACCTCAGATTTTCCTTGTCCAAAGCTTATTTGTATTGCTCCAGCCTTTTAAAATGAAGTTTTGAATATTAAAAATATTTTGTCCCTTTTTTTTAATATTCATGCAGTAGAATTCCTTTCAGTAAGTTATACATGTGTGTATTTATGCACATATAAATATAGATACACACCAAGATCTGGAAGACTGTGTCAATAGAATTAGGCCATGTTAAGGTTGGTTTAGATGTGTTCTAGCAGGTACAGTTTGAGTCGGAGAGGCTCAGACTGAGAGAGGATTTTTTCAGTCCTGGGTGGGAAGCTTGTTAATCAAGCTTCTGTAATATTCATCTGTACTCACAGTTTTACCTAAGCTGTATTTGCCTTGATAAGCTTCCCCCTTCTTATGCAAAGCCTCTGGCTCAACAGTCTAACATTGACCTATTTGACCATGGCCATTTCCTTTCTACTACATGGCAGTTCAGTAAAGGTATTGTGTAAGCAATCCCCCTTCTAGCATATTGCCAGATGGACAGAACTGACATGAACTTTCTAGGAAAGCTGAAATATGGTGTAATATCCACATTCACCTACGATCAGCAATTTTAAGGTGTTATCTCTGAAAAGCAGAGGGGATTGAGTGGATGTGTCTGAAGGAATTAATGGAATATCCATTTAAATGCTTTCCTAAGAACGAAGGCATGGACTGCAGAAATCCAGTCCAGCATGTGTGCTGACACAGTCAGGGTTTGTGTCAGCTGGACCTCCTGTGAGGTGAGCCTCTGCAGAGTGTCTGTGGTATGTTTTCCATGTTTCTGGTTAGTCCTCTCTCAAGTTGTCCAAAAACAAAATCTCTAGGACCTGTATTTAGATGTGTGGCTTCAGGGGCCAGATGGAGTCCCAGAATTCCTTTAGGAAACTGTTCATCTCTAGGGTTGCAAGAGTATCCAATGGTGTGGGAGCATTTACTGCACTGGTTAGTACTAAGGTACCAGCACTCAGCTTTTACAGATGCAGATCAGAAGTCTGGTTTTCTTATTTCGTCATTGTCGCTGCACAGGAATCTGCTTGAATTTAGAAGGTCAGTTGCTTATCGGTCGATATGGTGAGACACAGAGTCATCCTTAGCTGCAGACTCAAGAAACCATGAAATAGATGAGTTTTATAAGGTGCATTATTTTTTGAAGCACTGTAAAAAATAAAGTGACAGATACCCAAGAGTGGCTATAGGGCTGTAGAAGAAAGTCTTTCCACCTGTGAAACATCTACAATTAAACACCTATAAATCATCATTAGGTGATTTAAAATATTCTTCAGTGGGAAAAGATAATTTAGATAGTATGTCAATTTATTTAATTACTTATTATTTATTAAATGCTGTCACGTATAAGATATTTACTCTTTTAGTTGCCCATATTTCTTATTCAATGGATTTGTCTAGTGCAGAGCCCTGTCTTGAGCAGAAAGCTCAAGAATTTAAAAAAAAAATCTTTTCACTCACTTGAACACAGGGGGTTATTAGACAGCTAATTTTTAGGAATTACAGGTAACTTTGTGCAGAAAACCATAGGTGATGCAAAGCCTATACTCGTTCACAAAAATGGTTTTATAGAGGATGAGAAACACCTCAGACCCTCAGAAATCCAAATTACCAAGCACTAGTCAGATGGCAGGCCCATATTTTACTGTGCCATCAGCAAGTCACACTGTCTATTCTGTTAAAAACTAACTGCTGCCTCTTGTTCATTGCAGGGGCTGCACCTGTTTCTTTGCTCTTGTGGCCACTTCTGGTCTTTTCCTCCCAAATGCCACTTTACAAGGCTGGACACTACACTTCCATGCTTGTTGTCAATGTGCATGGCTAAAATGACATTTTCATACTTCAGTGCAGTTGAAGCTCCTTAAAGCAGAGGGTTGCAAGTGTGAGAGAGATATGTTATTCCCTAATGGCTTATTACCATCCCATTTGCAATTCAGATCAGCTTTAAATTGACTGAAATTTTTAAACACATAGCAGGCAGTTTAAACTAATGATTGTCTGGAGATTCACATCTGACACAAGCTAGGAATCTGCTCAAAACAAATTGCAAATAATTCCTTCCTTAGAGTCAAAATGTCACTTTTTTTCCATGGCACATTGTTGCCAGATTTTGTCAGTTATGTGAAAAAAAGCCCCACACCAAACCCCACAAAAAACCTGCAGAACATTCTGAATTACACAGTGGAGTGGCACTGGGGTTGCTCTCTGCCCCCTTTATTTACAATAATGTATATGTATGCATGGATCCCGTAGCCTGGTGGAAAATCCTTCCCCTCTGCTCCAGCACCCGACCACCCTCAGGCTGTGCCGCATGCCCTGGGGGCAGCGGGAGGCTCGAGTTGCCTAGCAACCTCCAGCAAGCAGCGGGATGCCTTGGCCGCCAGCATCCCTGTCCCCATGGCTGCCAGGGTTAATCACTGACCCCCTTTCAGATCAGGCATTCTGCCTTGGTGCTCCTCCCTGTTGTTAGCTTGCCTAGGCCCACACGGCCGTGGTCTCAAGAGCAGAGGTGCCAAGGTGGCTGTGGTGTGTTGGAGGTACGATGAGCACTGAACAAAGTGGGCACTGCACGCCCTGATGGACAGTGCTGAGTGTTGTGCTCTTCATTGTGCCAGTGCTGGCACAGATCTTCAAAGCTGCTTTTACTTCTGGCCATGGAGATGTAGTAAAATGGGCTTAATCCTTCATTGTTTCCATTTCTCAGCACCTCGTAAGGGCTGCATAAAGCAGTATTTCAGTTTGAGTTTAATTCCGTCAGGATTTCAAAGTCCATAGGTTTGATGATGATAACAAGGGAAGCTCTTTAAAAATATCCAGTGATGCGGAAATGGTGTGTTTAGTATGTGATTGTAATTGGGTTTGCCTTGAAAGACATAGCCCATCTGAGGAGAGTCACTGGAGAAATCTTGATAACTTGCAACCACATATAACTAAATGTGAATAGGGAGGTATCTGCTAATTTCTGAAGAGAAAGAGCTTATCTAGAGAGAAAAAAATACACTTTGATGTAATCATTGTGTATTTCTGCTTTGTAGGTGCAGAAATCCCTTATGTGGATAAGGTTTGAGACAGTATCTCTTTTTTACCCACAGTGTTACAGGAACAGCTGTCTTTGGTGTTACCTGAAAGTCTGTGTTACTTAACTGGATTTTCTCTATTTTTGGAATCCAGAGAAAGGTTTGTTTTGCAAAAATTATGACAGTGAACTTTCTTATGTTCCTCAAGCTACTTACTTCTTAAGTTGCTATTTGTGTTTTCACGTTGAACTGTGTATTGATATACTTCGAACAACTTTTCATTTCTCAAAAGCTTTTGCCTAGCACATCATATTTAATAATTTTTCAGTCCCTTTTCCCACTGAGAAATATTTCTTGGACTGTTTTTAAAATGGTGGTTTAATGGAAATTTTCTCATGAGAGAAAGTATGGTGAAATGACACACTTCTTATCTACTAAAATTGTAATTTCCCTGAAAATTTTCATTTTCTTGCTGAAAAATGGGAATCCATAATTGGTTTTAATCTCTACATGGAAAGAAATTGTGAAACATCAACATCATTTGGTTATTTGATTAAGAATGTCTCTGTGAGTAAGTAAAAGTCAAAACAAAATGAAAGAGACTTTTCTGCACTAAGTGTCAACTTTCCTACTACATTTTCATTGCGTGTAAAAAATTACATGGCATGGGGTTTTTTTAAACTGAAAGGAGATGGGAAATATAAAAACTCCACATTTCTTAAGACATTCTTAACTTTGTGATCTTTGGGAATGTCTACATGCTTGTAACTAGCTCTAGGAAAGAGGGCCATATGTATTATATTTATCTTATGCCTTCAGTATGAACAACTGAAATATGATATATTTTGCATTTCACAAAAAAACTAGCAAAAACAAAGAAAAATATCAGTTTATGGATTATATATATGGATTAATATAAAATACCTTTCTGCTTTCAAAATAACTTCATGAGTGCCACCTCTTTCCACTATATAAATCTATTATGTTGGAAACTAAATTTCAATGCAGTTTGCCCCAGCTACAATTAAATATGTATAAAAGAAGTATCGCAGATGGATTTTAAGGTTAGAACGCAATCAAAACTATCTTTCGTCTCTGAGACATGAAAAACCATTTTTTATCTTTTGATATGCTATAGGAAAGAGATGCCATTCAGAGAGACCTTGACAGGCTTGAGGAGTGGGCTTATGCAGACCTCAGGGAGGTGTTTCTTGATTGTCTCTCTGAAATGTGTTGTGTTCTTTCAAGACTGTAGCTCTATCATGCTACAGCTTTGCTCTGCTATTTTGTCCCGTCACATTTATGTCAGGACAATAGAATAGAATATGGTATTACCTTTAATTTAGGCCATGACTGGATTCATAATCCCTTTGATAAAATGGCTATACCAGTTGTGGCATGCTTTGATACTAAGGTGATGTGCACAGTATAAATAATTACACAGCTACCTTTTCTTCCATAGAGCAGTAGCATAGCTTTTTTTATTCTTTCTGAGTTATGACATGCACAAGGAGGGTTGTCTAGGGGACCAAAAACATCTTGCAAAACAGCGCTACTATCTAACACTGCATTAAAACTTCAAGGTTTGTTTTTGTATGAGCCTCTGTCTTATATTTAACTAAACCTTACTTTCACTTAGATGGAATCTCAAGTGAAAATAAAAATAAATGGGTATCCTAACCTTCTTGAAAACCATTTCTGATGCTTTTGCTTTACATTTTCCATGGTGCCATCCATCAAAAGCTAATCTCTCAATAAACTCAGCCTGTGCGTTGCACTCTCTTCCATCACATGGCACTTGAGAGAGCATGAGAGAATTTTCTAATACCATGAAGTATTTTCAAGTACAAGATGATAAAGAACAGAATCTTTTTCATTTTCTCACTTTGATGCAACAGGGACACAGAAGAACAAATTCCTTGCAAATAACACAAAACCACTTTATAGAAATGCTCAGCTACTTATTGCATTAGTTTTGACATGAAAGCCCATGGTCTTTATTGCATGAAGATACCAAGATAATCAAATCAATTCAAGTACCTTTTGTCATATTAAGTTGTAGTACATGTGCTGTAGGTCCAGGACGTTGGAACATCCAAAAGATTCTGAGGCTTTAGTTAGGCTTGAATAATCATCAAAAGCTTGGAAACTTCTTTGTGCTATATGAACTATTTTTGTCCATGAAATCAGGCTGGAAATCTCCCAAGAATGGGTCCTGGGGAAGATTATTGTTATTTCAATCATTTGGCTAAAGAAAGAGCCTATTGTCATGTATCATTATTGGCCTAATCCTGCAAACCATGCACAATGCTTTCAAACATGAAGTCAGTAAAGGTAAGTACAATAATATCTATAGATATTTCATAAATTATTTCTACCTTAGCAATCAAGTGAGAAGAACGGCAGAGAGACAAGCTTATGTTATGTACCACGCTTTGAATACTTCTGATTACTACTTGTTTGAAATATAAGAAAACAGAGCAGGCCCTTGTTGGGAAGGGACCCTTTTTTGCTTCTGTGTTAGTGTACAATAACAGTGACTTGGTTGAGTGTGGGTCTAGTAATTCTGATAATACTGTTAAAAATATAGTATTATCTGACATTGAGAGCTGGAGGGAGGTAGTCAGCTTGATTGTGAAAAAATTTCCATTAGTAAATGGGAATATTTTTAGAGTTAGTCATTTAGTGCATGAAGTAATTTCTATTCATTGAGTGCACATGCATGTTATCTATTTTGTACTTGCAGAGTCCTTTGCAGCATGTGGTATATGGTACAAATGGTATGAGTTTTATAGCTTCTTTGATATGCTAAAGTGAGTGCTCTTAGCATTTTTGATGACTCACACTGTCACTTGTGAATTAATAAGTGATCTGAACTCTTCTGTGTAATGAACCCTATCATTTATGAAAAAGAAAAAATGTTCCCATAATTAGTGTGGTGATGTTTGATAGGAAAATTGCATTTTTGAGGCACTAATATTATTAAATATTGTCAGTAAATACAGTTCATTTTTATGCTTTATGTATCTAAATACAGCCTTAAAATCCCAATGAAAGCAGATATTGTTGAAATGCTATCTGGTAGTCATTGAGTTGTTTGGGGAAAAGTGTTGGAAAGCCATTGTTGACATTCCTACTCTTTTCCAAGACTGGTGTTGAATTTAGCTTCATTCTTAAAGATGGATATGAGTATAAGGAACTTCAAAAAGGTATCATTATGTTCTAAAACTATTTTTAAAGCTTTTTAAACACTTAGTATAAACCTATGTGTAGTCAATCTTAAATTTCAATTGAATTGAACATTGAGGCTCGACATCGCTCGTCAAGATTTAGCAAAGTAATTTGCAGGCACGAGTCATTAAGAGCTTGAGATAGAAATAGTCATATATGTAAATAGCTTTACAGATCAGCAAACCCAGTAATTTCAGTGGGAATGCATATGCCTGTGATGCTATTCCCATGCATGATTGTAGTACCAGATTTCTTTAGTGTATGGATACATACATAAGTAGGATTACTGAGTTTACATCTCTGACATAATTTATTGTTTGTATACATTTTATTTAAATAAGGAGACTCCAGTTAAGATGTAACCCTCAGAGAATTTCTGTTGTTCAGAAGTTAAACTTAGAAGATATGTATGGTTTTTACTCTGTACATCCCTTGTTATTAAAATTGTGGATTGTCTTTGAAATAATATTGTAAAGGTCAAGTCTATTGTACAGATGAGTTGCCAAGTTACAGTTAAACCACTGGAGGCTTTTTGTGGGAACTCAAATGAAAAAGAGAAAAAGAAGGATAGTAGAGAGATTATCATATTACTAGTTAAGCAGCTGGATCCAAATGGCATATACTGTCAGTAAAATCTCCCCCATATGGGCTTTAAAATCATCCTCGAAATTATTTCTGTTTGCTCCAGGGTCTAGAAACAAGTCATGAATAGCAAGCCAGATTTCTACTTTGCGTATCTCTGTTACTTTGCTGTGTTCAGTTATAAAAGCTTTCACTGATGAATTGGTTTAAGCTTCATACTGTTTAGATTTGGCGTCACAAAGTGTTACCTTAAGTTCAGTGCCATCTATGGAAGCTCGAATACCTTTTTCAAAGGGAACAGCAGGGAGCCTATATTTCAGTTATGTGGACCTTTCCACTCTTATCACTAAGCAATTTTAAAAGAACAGGGATTTAAACAAGGCCAGTTAGAAAACTATCCATTTCAAATGCTGGAAACCTGAAGTAGCCAAAAGTTAATACACTTGGGAAAAAACTCTTATTGATAACAGTTTCTTTCACTTATCTAAGAAGATGCTTGTTCTAAGGTTTGGTTGTTTTTTTTTTTTGTAAAATAAGAGATTGGCTATATAATATCTTGCCAGACAAGAGACAATAGTTGCTCAGGTCTTACAAACACGCACTAATTAACAAAATATTAAAATAATAGGGTCATAGGTTTAGCCTGGGTTAGAAGAGGCCTTGAAGATCATGTAGTCTCAGTTCCTTACTGGGAGCTGCTGTGGGCAGCAACACCTTCCACTAGACCAGGCTACTCAGAGAACCATCCAACCTGGCCTTGAACTTTTCCGTGGATGTGGCATCCACAGCTTCTCTGGGCAACCTGTTCCAGTGCCTTACCACCCTCACAGTAAAGAATTTCTTCCTCATATCTGTCTATTAATGAGATAAGACTGTATTGTTCCTATTAGGAACACAAAAATAAATAGAATTTCCAATTGGTCTACATTTTGGCTTGGACATTCAGATTCTGAAGGGATCGTCCATGGCAGGGCATTTCACAGTGAAAGTTTATCTTTGAATCTGTCCATGGTGTTCTACATCTCTCTGTCTCTGTGACAGCTGTGCTGACTCAGAATATTAACCAGATCAATTTTTAATACTCCTTTAGCTTAACAGCTGCGAAACAGACAGCTTTTCAGTTGTTTATTATATTTTTTGTCATTCTATCTTTCTTTATGAAATTAAAAACCTCATAATTGTACTAAAACAGGCTATAAGAAAGCCAGTGCATGCAAGTTTTAAACAATTGTTTTAGTACTGTAATTTTTAAGCAGTTAATGAGAGTCATTGTTTTAGATCTAGTCATGTAAGTGTAAAATTATGAATGTCTGCCCTATTAATCAAGTTGCTTTTGAATTCTAAAGCGATTCTGAGGTAGGAGTTTACTCAGCAAGACATAATCGTTTTTCCAGCTCAATACAGACTAGTCCCATTATTCATGTTTTCTTTTCAATAAGAACTCACACTGTAATTCTAAGCACTTATGATATTAAAGCATTTTTTCTTTATTTTTTTTTCCTTTAAAATGCTTTTTTTTCTCCATTGGCATTATAACAAAAAGTAGAATTTTATGATCAGTTTAAATTCTAGTCTGGGCACTTGCATTTTGCCTGGCAAATTTTACCCATTTTCTTCCTTGACTGTGATGTACAGCTGTGTGTTGTTAAACTACTGTTGCATATGCCCCAAGTTTTGTGCATTTCAGAGCTTATGAAAAATGTCAGTTGTGACTGTCTTACAAGGGTTTGCTTGCTGTAAAGGTGATTTTATATATGTTAAATTGGGTTTAGTGTATACTTACCTAAATAAAGCCTGAGGCAATCAATAATTGATAACATGAAGAGATTAAAAAGCCATTATAGATATACATAGTCAGAAATGCCTGTATCATTGTATTCTTATAGAGATGGCTGAAACAATACCTTTCTAGCAGTTGGTATTTTCTAATCTCTTATGTAAATAGCTATTATGGCTGTGCTTATTCTGTTATGGTAGTGAAAGCCTTAAGCCATCTTCTCTAGTGTTTCACTCTTCCTCTGAGCTGGCTCAAACCTAGAGCAGTGCAACATGCTTGTCTAATAGGAATCCAAACCCATTAGGAGCTGATTGGAATCTAAGCTCCTGTTTGCTAAAGCTGTGTGATGAAGCCAAGGCTGAGTTTGTTTATGGCTTACAGACAGTATGTAGATATGGTCAATGGCTCCAGCCAATTTGACTTCTTACTTGCTGTGTAACTAAAAGCCAGATTTTTTCAAAAGTAGTCAGTTGTTTTCATCTTTCCAAATTTCCAACGTTTAATTATAGTCTTCTGAAATGAGTGCCCTAAAAACTTTCTGACTCAACCCAAGGTGAATGGAGACGCTTTAAGTTTAGGACAGCAGACATCTTAGCTCAGCTAGTGCCTTGTTGTAATGTGAAAGTTTTCTGAGCAACTGCAACCACCACATCACTTGTGAGGAATGCGAAGGCTAGATGAATATGATATGGATGCCTAGCATTTCCTTTCGAGACTGATGGAAAGCTGTTGGTTCTTTTGTTCTTAGACAGTCACCACAAATATAATGAACTTTTATTTGGAAATGCCTCTTCTCCAAATAGTCAGCAGGTGTAGATACGCTTGTATCTCGGTTCTTAAAATTCTGTATATGTCTTGTCTGTGTATGGATTGCATGGGAGAATCAATGGCTATGTTAGCCAGGATGGATTTCCTAACCTTTCCCTCCCCTACTCTGACAGTTTTTGTACAGAGTAAAAGAATTAATCCAAGCATATTGGATTTCAGACCATACTTTAAGCTTAGGGTAGTTTAGTGTAATAGGTGATTAATCTGCTTTTGATTTCCCTCCTTTTTATTCCCCCTCTTTTTGAAGGGGTGAAAAGAGCAATGCAAGTAAGATAGCCTGTCATCAGTAAGTGAAGACAGAGATCCTAAAAGAGAAGATACTGTTAAAGGTATTTTTCATTCACATACCAGCTATTTTTCATTCACTGATACCACTCAGTGTTGTGTGTTTTTGGATTTAAGAACATTTTTATTTGTATCTGCATATCTGTTTATCACTGAAATACTACTAAGTAGTGAGGTGAGGAGATTAGACAGAAAAGTGTATTCTTGTCATACAAGAAGTTGATAGCATTTTAAAACACCAAGATGTACAGTGCTAATAGTTGCAGCCAGAATTCATACAAACATGCCTGAAAGTTACTGATCATACAGATACTGCACAGTGTGACTTTTCATAAAGTTTGCGATGATAAGTGGCAAAGCATCAAGAACATCATGATGAATGATTTCAGTAAGTGATCAGGCCCATGTGTACTTAACAATTGTTATCATGGATTAGGCGGCACTTCAGAAGCTTGAGATAGTTGTCAATTTTGTGGGAATCTCGGCGGAGGCAATGCAGCAGGTTGTAAAAGGCAAAGAGTCTGGAGTCCTCATCAGCGAGTTGCAGAGATGGAAGTCCTTCCCACGGAGAGTAAATTTCATTTCCGATCTCACCAGAATGAACCTAAAGACACAAAGTGATACTAGTAATATATGATAGTGAACCTGACTGGATGTAGAAGACAGCATTTAAAATACTGACCTTGGAAAATATTAGTTGTTAGTATATGGCTTGTAAAGTGATTTCAGTTGTGGTCCACACTATTCTGTATAATGTTCTATATCTTCATTCAGGTTTTGAATGAATTTGTCAGATTTTTCGGGCTGTTTCCCTAAAACATGTATAAAGCTTAACTGTTTCAGAAGTGTTTTAAGAGAACTAGTGTGCTAACCTATGTCCAGGTGAACCTGAGTTTGCAGAGGAATCAAACTTTCCTTCATGTATGGACTCATTAGGGACATCTCTTTTTGATTGCCTCCACCTTCAAACTTTGGTAATACTTGTTCCTAGAAGTTGTTTCTGTGCATCTCCAGATTTGTCTTGGTCCATTTCTTATGCAATCTCTCTGATACATGCAGCTTCAAGTACACATTAACAGACAAATCTCTCAACAGTACATCTTTAGATGTACTAGACCTCAGATTTCATTCAAGAATAAAAAAAGTACTGAGTGATACAGAGACCTCTAATGTTAGAGAGCTAAGTACAGGAACTCATGTAGTGAGTTAATATCTGAGGTGAATATTGGTTTAGAACTCCCTGTTTGAAAGAGACAATTTTTTCCTATCAGAGAAATCTACCTTTCATAGCAGGAAGGAACTGTGCCTATTGGTCCTTGTGTATCATCCTTACTTCCCACCAGCTGTGTTTTGTAAAGGCACATAAGAAAGTATCTGTGGAGTCTCTATCATTCCATTAAAGCAACGGGCAAAAAAATAGACTTACTATGACTCAAAAATGTGGTTTGACACTAATGAATGTGCCAGTCTTATCTTCAATGTCCTTCTGTAAATAATGTGAATGAGAAGGTGGTGACAGGGAAACTGACTTCTTACTGTTATCTTGGATGCTCACCTGCACCCTTTTTACACATAGATACGTGATAGAGATGTATTTGATTACACTGATAAATGTATTTGTAGCCCGGATGATATAAGGTTTCTGAGTAAATACACAGCTAACTGAAAGAGAGAGACCATCAGTGATCTAGTGGGAAGTGGTGAATACAGTGATGGTGGCACTCTTAATGCTGTTCAATGATTCAGAGCCTAAGCAGAAGCCAATAAAGTCAGAACCTCCTGTCAACATCTAACTCACTGACAGAATGATATATTCAGGGACTAACAGAGGCCCCTTTAAAAACAAACAAGCTAGAGCTGATTTTATTCAGGAAAGCTTTCAATCCATCACTGATAACAAGGGCTATTCAAGTATGGGTTTTGTCAGACAACAGCCTTGTTGTCTAAACTTACAAGTGTAGGGGGAACCAAGTCAGAGCCAGAGTTCAGAGGAACCAGTATGGTGCAAAAAGAGAAATGGAAGATACCAGGATTACTTTGCTGCATGCCACATCTTTGCAACAACCCAGACTTCCAGAACAGTTTTAAGCAGAGCATCTGTTTCCAAAACCTATACACAATACCTATATGCATACAGATGTGTATAGACATGTTAAAACATACATATATATAAATATGTGCATGTGAAAAAAATGTTGATGCATCCTTAAACAATCAGGACTGTAAATTGAAAATACTCAAAGATAGAATGATGATTGGCAGTCCTGATGATTACATCTCCTGAAGCAGAACTGGGAGTATGGTGGATTATTCTATGCCAGTCACATCACATTGTCTCTTTAGAAATTGCAAGATAGCAGAAGAAAAGAAAGCTGAAAAGTTCTCTGACAACTATTTTGGCTCCCATTTTTATCTTTAGATCTACTTTATATCTTTGTATCTCATTTTTATCTTCACATCTTCCTTTCTCATTTCAGGTAGGGAGAGTCCACCTTTGTATGTGTCCTTCTTACAGCAACAGGCTGGAAGCATGGTAAGGACCTAATACTTACCCGCCCAACTATTTTTTCCATTCCTTCTAGAAGCCGCTTGTTTTGTTCTTCAATTTCTACAGCTTTCCAGAGAATGGTTTCTGGAGCTTCTTTGATTCTTTGTACTTCAGAGGCCAAATGGATCAGGGGATCATTCCAGGAGCGCAGTACTCCCAGTACTAAGTTCAGTAGGTCTTCGTGCTGATCACCCATATTAAGAAAAGGAAGTTAAAATAAGAAGGCTAAATACTGGCAGCATTAGAAGACATTTAGAGCAGTGTCCTCAGAAACTGTGATTTAGGAACTTATTCCAGGACCTACCACTGAATAGGCCCTATAGCCCTGTCTTAGATATCTCTGTGCAATTGCATATTTGAAGTTTGTAATTGGTGTCATCATATTTTACAATATTAGCACAAGCAGTTACCATATTGCAATAGAAAATTAAATAAATCCTCTCAAAGTCAAAAAACTAGCAAGCACAACTGCATTTCAACTCTGAAAAAAATCAGAACTCTTACTTGATTTTTTATGAACATTTTAAAATCCAATGAATTTTTTTTAATTTTTTTTTTAAAGTTTAGTACTGGCTGGAAGGTTCACATTATGATAAACCACTATATAGCTTTTATTGCATCTACGTAACTCATCTGTCCTCCCCTTTGAACAACGATTCTTCCAGCAAAAGCTCTCTGGTTTTAAAAATTGTCCTTTCTTGTGGGCAATAGGAATTCATAAAGCTTATGGTTATGGCAAGGCTAGTATTAAGCCTTTTCATCTTTGCTAGATGCACAACCCAGGACTGTGAATTCTATTGCTCCCGTTAGAATTTCTGAATGACATACTGAGAAGCTGGCAATACTAGACTGAAAAGACACCACCATGAAATTGATGGAGATTTCTCCCTGGAACAGCCCCATTTATATACCTCTGCTTGTTTTTTTCTCCAGAGAATTTTAATTTTGTATCTGTGAGCTGAGCATAGGCTGAAAAAGACTATCTTCATATTCCCTCAGTAATTTTTATGTTTGGTGTATGTATGCAATGTATTTCTCTTTACAAGTACGTTGCAGTATTTCACACTAGAGTTTTTGTATTTGAGTGTTGATATGACCATTTTTTCCTACTGGTAACAGCAAGAAAATCTATTCAACATTTGTTCAGTAATGTCATTGTTTTCAGGCACTGGAAAACTATTTACCTCTGCCTAAATACAGCAACGTATTTTTATGTTTGTTAAAATAATAACTATCTATAAGATGTTTTAAGGTGATGTTTAAAGGTTGTAGTGTTCTCAATACTGTACAGTCATGGTAACTGGCATTTCTCCAGGGGGTCATATTTTAATTGGAAATAAGATGCAGTGACTAAATGTACCATACAGGAAAAGGAAGGGACATTGAAAGTTAATGGTACACATATACACTGTATGGTTTGTAACTTAGTATCAGCAAATGTTGAATCAACTTTTCTTGGCTTTTTGGTGCTTCCCTCTTCTTGGCTTTTTATTCCAATTGAGCTGATTTCTTACTCACTGTTTGCTGTCTCACTATTCCATAACCCTCCTTCTTCCATGCCTTACCCTGCTCTGTCTTACACTGAATGACATTAGAAATGGGACTTACGTGAATCTGTTGAGCTTGCTCCTTATCTTCAGGAGTGGTTAAGGAGGAAGTGTGGCAGCCGTTAACAGCCTTTGCAATAAAACCCCGGCCCTGAGCGTAGCGTTCGTCCTGCAGATCAGCACAGGCAGGCATTATTGAAACAGATAAGTAAGATCTTCAGTTCAAACCCTGTATTAACTAGTTGTTGTTCCACTGCTTTTATGCTGTAAAGCTTACAAGTTTCTGGTGGGTCTTTAGAGCGGAACTGGCACTCAGCAAACACAAACTTGTCCCACAGATAAAGAATGATGGGAAAATGATATCTTTTAAAAGAAGTGTTTGAGATCTTAGCAATGGTCAGCACAATACATTATCAGCATTGAGGCTGACACTGTCTGTGCAGCAATCCTTTTTGTTTACTTATTGAAGGATTTCACATGTTAACATATGTTTGTGCTTAAAAAGAATTAAATTGCAATTTTATATTTTCTTGCTCTCGGGAAAAGACAGAGTACTTACAAATTCATTGAACATTTCTGAAGAGAGGAAGTGAATGTAGTGTGAAAGTTTAACTGCTCGGTCAAAAAGTTCCTCAAGGGAAACTTGGCAATTGACGGATCCGTTGGGGCAGATTGGTAAGGAGGTCACTCCTTCCTTTGTCAGGAGCATGTTGGACACCAGAAGGGCCACCAGCAACAAACCTGTTCAAGTTTAAAACAAAGCAAAATGGAATCACACTGACTTACAGGTGCATTTAAAAGTAGATGTCAGAGCCAGCTGATGGGTGATTTGGGTTGTACTGTTACTTGGCTGAGAGTACCCCCTGTACTGGCTTCTGAAAATCAGTGGAGGAGGGAAACACTGTAATTCTTACATTGTTTTTCCCCTCTGTCATCCCGACAGTATAGCAGATCCTGCTACAGAGTATGAGGAGACAAGGTAACCTGTGTTGCAGTGTACGCTGTGTTCTGAAGTCTCTTACTATGGTATCTGACTTTATAATATAGTGATAAATGGAAGAAAAAAATCAAACTTCTTCACAGTGTAAATATAGATACATAATTATATTTACACGGATATGCTTTTGGAAAATAGATTAGTCTTTTTTTTTGTCCTCCTCCTTCCAGAGGTCCTTTTTTCTTTGCAAACATTTGGAGTTTAAATTAATTTTTATGGAAGTCTCATTAGGTCACTCTCTTAAGGCTTTGATTGTTCTGAGAGTTCCTTCAGAAGATTCCCAACAACTGTGCTGCTTTGCTGTTTAGAGTTTAACCCTACATTTCTTACTGCTAAGAAATCAGGGAAAGTTTTTGTCTTTTCTCCTGAGCTTTTGAAACTGATATAGAGGACTTTTCATTATCTAAAGCACAAAACTTCATCTGTTTAAAATTTTTCATATTAACTTAACAGAGTTAAGTGTTCTATTCAGTGAAATAAAATATGCACAGAAAAACAATGTAAAAAAATAAAAGCAAATATTTGTAAATGAATTTACATACTCAAAGCACACTATTCTGTGCTCTGAGATTTTTAGTTCTGGAAATTGACCTGTCACCTATACTGATTCACTAGACTTATTTTAAATTTAAGTGTGCTTCATAAATCAGCAGAACTGCCCCTAATGATATCATGTGATAAGTTTCTTTCTAGCTCTACATTCAAAAAAAGTGCATTTACACATTACTGAAGTAAGCCTTACTCCTGCCCTGTGAGCAAGGTACCTGCAGCATACTGCAGTTAGGAATGTACTCTGGGAAATAACTCTATGAATAAGAAAATCTGAAACTTGGCTTTAGAAGCTGAAGACCACTATGAAAACATTCACCTCAAAACTACTACATCACTTCTAGCTTTGTGTGTAATGACTTCTAGTCATTGCCTTCTGAGTGGTGTAGCAAATCAGTCTGGATCCAAACTTTAAGGAGCAGGTGTTACATCCCTCAATTTTCTGTGACACTGCCCAATGCAAAGGTAGTCTTAGCAGACAAAACGGATCAAGCTGCCTTCTGGGGGCAGGTTTCACGTTACTGGAAGACTAGGTGGCTGGAAGACTTCAGTTTCTAGAGCTGCTATATTTCAGTTGCTTGATAATTCAATCTAAATTGAAAGAAATATAGAAGTTATGAGCAAGTGGATGTCAAAAGTCTTACCTTTCAGTGAAGCACCCTTGGCACTCATGGTAGAGATCCTGTATGATGACTTGCTTTACCAGAAAGAAATCTCAATACTTGCTGTTATTCTCTGCACATACCACTTTTATATACTCCATTCAGGGTCCATTTTGCATACATTCAACAGGTCGTGGAGTTTACCTCGATAATTACAAACATCAAATTGCCTTTCTTCCACATTCATATTCATTTTTTTTGGTTTGTGTTTTTTTTTTTTTAATTTTAACTGTGAGAGGGAATTTCATTAATAAGTTCAGCTGTGGGATCCTAAGTATGATTGAATGGAGTGCCAAGATTTTGCCCTCAATGAGGTGAAATGCCATTGATCCAGTTGTCAGTTCAGAGACAGGTATTCTCAATGTTTCTAGCCTGCTGTTCCTACTCCCACAACCATCTTCTTATCTTTCCTTGTTTCTTCAGCCATCCAAGGTTGCTTACGCTAAAATTCTGACTATTTATGGGAGGTAACACTATTTTACGATGTCCCCATTGAGAAAAATAGCATAAATTGTACAGAAATTTATCCAGAGAAAGGGAACAGAGGCTCCTGGAAAGGCAGGTAGTGACTGTAAAATCTGTAAAATTATAGATATGACTGCCCTGGTTAGTTAAAAATATATATTACACAGAACAAATCATGATATGAATGATCCTCAGTCTGAGAGATGTTTGGAGAAATAGGAACAGTTCTTATATTAAAAAAGTAATAATGTGGAACAATAAAAGAGGTAGCAGTTATATGTATACAGTTTAATCCCAAATGTTTCATGAATAAATTAGCATTATTTAAAAAGAAAAAGAAAACCAACCTCTACAAACCCATGAAATTTTTTTGTATACTTCAAAACCCTCTGCACAAAAGTTGGGCATTTCCACCACATGCAAAACACACTGTCGTCAGCAGTGGGATTTTTTTTCAGATGTGATGCATCTGTGGTAATCTACAAACTAGCCTTAGCAGGTTGGCCCTGTTTTCTTGCTGTGTGAGGCTCCTCTCTGTGAATATGTTAGCAAATATATAACCTTTCATCTGTTTCTCAGGTCCATTTACCCATGCAAAGACTTTCCAAATTAAATGACCATAATGAATAAGGTATACAGTATTAATTAATTTTCTTGCCTTTAGTCAACTTGTTCCATAACTATGGAACAGGTATGTATATAACGCTGAATCCTTCATTATTTCATAACTATGGACATGATTTTTGAAGCAATGATTGACAAGGAAGAAGAAAGGTAGAGCGTTTAGGGGGGAAATGTGGAAGGCTTTCCTTGGGAAGCAAGATGCTTCAGCAATCAGCCAGAACTGGTATTAGGTGGTCTACATCTGCTAAGTTCTAGGATGTTTGCTAGAACAATTTGTTCTGCTTAGAGGCTTCATCTTATTTGGAAATTGAGGTCCTGCCGAGTAAATGAAGCAGTTGTTGCCTGCAGCAGGAAAAAGTTGCAATCTGATGAAGGCAGTAATATTAGAATAGGGCCACGGCCAAAATTCTAGAATGCATGGTAGAAAAACAGCTGCCTTCTAAACTGCAGATACATGGTTTATGATCTTGATTTGATTCAGCTTCCTTTGAAAATCTTCTTCAATAAGATTACAGGTGAGGTTGAAAAATCTTGGCATCTTACAACATTAGAAGAGTCCTGTGAATTAGATGAACCAACAGTTCTTAACCCACCAGTTGCTCTTTCAGTTACTAGTCTCCTTTTCTTGGCATTTTGAGGGTGTGGTAGTGGTGTCAAAATAAGGCACACAGTTAATTGATATTAGGGACTAGATAACAAAGGCAGCAGGTAAACTCCCTAGGCTGAGTTTTCCCTTATTGGAGAGGGAGGCTCCTCTGAGGCCTGACAACATCAGCTAAAGTCAGTATCCTCATATGACTTAGTTTGGAGAAGAGCCTTACATGGCTCTCTTGCCAAGTAAGTGTAGGCAAGCACCTTAAACGCAGATCACAGAAGACTGGTTATTTGAAACCATTGTATGATGTTTTAATTAAAACATTCTACCACAAAATAATATACTCTTGCACCTTTCATCCTCAAACACTATACAAATGTGAATGGATTAAAACTGTCAGCAATCAAGGATCATAGGCAGGAGAGAAGAAACTCTCTATAAAGTAAATAAATATAAAAGTGTAGTGTTTTTTTTTTTACCAGGTGTGGGAACTGACATAGAGATTAAGTTTATTCATGGCTGCACAGGAAGTCTTGGGGGAAAACAATAAAAAAAAATTCCTGATTCCCAAACCTGCACTTGAAGTGAGGAACATAATTTCTTACGAGTACCAAAAAGAAAATAAAGGTGAGAGAAACAAAAGAGAGGAAAAGTTGCAATAACCAGAAATAAACAGGCACGTATATTAATTTTCTTTTATAAATTAGGAATTCAGTTCTATTTAAAAGTTGAAAAAACACTGGAAAGTTGCTGAAAATGCTCCCCTCTGCCTTATGAAAGTGACTGGCTTTATGTTCTCCAAAGAAGTAGTATGGAACTTGGCATCCCATTATCTCTCGTTATTCCTTGAACTGTGGTAAAGGAAGCTGATCCTAGCCCCCAGTAGCCATCTAATTCTGATAGTAGCTTAGGACAGCACTGTAAATAGCTGGACAGCCATCAGTACTAAGGGAAATGCCTCTGGAACAGAGAAACTACAAAGTACAGCTGTGGTTTGCAGCGTGTTTCCATTGCCCTTTGTCTTTTACTTCTGCCTTAGGGATTTAATTGACTTTTATCTTCAAGATCTTTCCTGGAAATAAAATTAGTAGAATGTTGCCACCCAGTGTAAACACATGCCAGAAGGACTTACTATATGCAGAATATTATATAGCTTTGATCTCATTACTTATGCTTCATAGGCATTATATGTGATGTATCAGTATTCCAGATAAAAACCTTTAGTGCCCATTTCTCAATAACCTTATCTTTCTACCTCATATCAAGTTGCAAACCATGAATTAGACTGTGACATTTTGATTGAGAACAATTGATCAGCACTGGAAGATCGAATATTCTTATTCCATTTTACTTTATTTAAAGCTTTTGAGATATGCAAAGTGTTGTGTCTGATTGATAGCTAACACAGAATGAAAAATCTTTTCTAATAGAATAGTTCTTTGCAGAATACTTAACTAGTTGAATCAAATATTGGGATATATATCTTAATTTTGTCTTTTTCTTACTTGGAAGTATTTGCCTTTAATAACTGAACATTAGTTAATGCAGAAGTTTGAAACACCAAATTTTTGTTATGTTTTTAACAGATGATCCACAAGTTATGTGTGCAGAGCATGCAAAGCTGAACGTGAAGAAAAATACTTCTATATGTGATCTGATTGTTTGACTCTTCAGATACACAGTTATAAAAAAAAAGGGTTTATGTGTTCCTGTCTTGCATATGTACTGAGAAAAGAGACAAGCAAGGCCAAGGCCCATCTGGAATTAAATCTGGCCAATGGGTGTCAAGGACAAGAAGAAGGGCTTCTTCAAATACATCAGTAACAAAAGTAAAACGAGGAACCATGTGGACCTGTTACTAAATGGAAGGGGTACCCTGGTAACAGAGGACACAGAGAAGCCGGAGTTACTGAGTGCTGCCTTTGCATTGGTCTTCACTGACAAGACCAGCCCTCAGAAATCTCTAAGCCAGCAGACCAGGGTAAAGGAGCATTGAAAGGAAAATTTTCCCTTGGTCAAGGAGGATTGGATTAGAGATTGGATTAGAGGCAAACTTGGCATCCACAAGTCCACTTGCCCTGATGAGATGCATTAACGAGTACTGAGAGAACTGGCAGACACCATAGTGAGGCTGCTCATGACCACCTTTTAAAAACTCATGGCAATCAGGAGAGGTGCCTGAGGACTGGAAGAAAGCAAATGTCCCCCTGGTCTCCAAAAAGGGCAAGAAGGAGGACCCAGGGAACTGCTAGCCTGCCAGCCTTACCTCAATCCCTATAAAGGTGAGGTAGCCCCTTGTTCTGGAGGCCATTTCTATCCACATGGAGGACAAGAAGGTGATCAGGAGTATTCAGCATGGATACACTAAAGGTGAATCATGATTGAGCAACCTGATTGCCTTCTATGATGAAACAACTACCTGAAGGGAGGAAGGGAGAGCAATGGATATTGTCTACATTGACTTCAGCAAGGCTTTCAACACTGTCTCTGGCAGAAACTGATGTACACGAAGATGCACCTGAATATGAAGAAGAACAACTTTTCTGTGCGAGTGGCACACTGGAAGAGATTGCCCAGAGAGGGTGTGGAGTCTCCCTCACTGGAGATATTCCAGAACCATCTGGGTGCAATCCTGTGCCACTTGCTCTGGGATGACTGCTTGAGCAGGGAGGTTGGACCAGATGACCCACTGTGGTCCCTTCTAACCTTACCCATTCTGTGATTCTGTGGTTCTGTAAGTTGCAGTCATAACACTGAAAATATAGTTGGTCTTGTCTTTCTTTTGTAGAAGAAGTTATCCAGTCAACTTAACTAAGGGGTTGGCTTTGGAAAGGTGCAAAAACTATTTTGTCTGCATCAAAACCAAATCCTCAGAGCACTTTAAATTTCCATGGAATCATAAAACCATAGAATGCTTTAGGTTGGGAAGGACCTTAAGTATCATCCACTTCCAACCACCCCTGCCATGGGTACCTTCCACTAAACCAGGTTGCTCAGAGCTCATCGACATGTGGAAAATACATTTGGAGGAGGAACATAAACAGAATATTTTTCCAATCTAGATAGTTTAAAATGACAAATACTTTGTCTTTTCTGACAAAATATTACTCCCTATAATCTCAGTGAAACTTTTGTTCAAAATTCAAGTGATTTTCTAGGATTCTGTTAAACAAGGGCTCGTTCTTCTCCTTTCTTCTTCATATAGGGAACAGGAGAATTTTAAAAGCATTCTTTCCAAATGTTTGTCTCAGGAAAACCAGCAAAATGGGGTTGAGTACTTTCTTAGTGTGCTGTCTGTGTGAAGGCTGGTAAAAAATAGATAAGAACATAAGGAAAAATGATTCCATATGGAGAAAAAAAAAGGTGAAAATCATTGGGAGATTTTCAGTTTAGTTTTAATTCAAGTACCAGTGTGGTTTCATACAATTTCAGGAGTAGACATAAAAGTGAAATGGCAGAACATGTTTCAAAAATAATTTATCAGCATTGCCACTATGATGACATACATCCAAGTGCACCATGAAATATTAAGCGTGAATCCCAAGTAGAATTCCAGCTAATGATAGCAAAACCCCTAGGGACTTTGCAAAGAATTGAGTAAAAGCTGGCTAGTATATATTGTTACTGATACTTGAAGTTGTTTGAAGTCTGTGGCTCTGCATTCTCTAATGCTGTATGTGTGTATTATCAAATAACTTGGCAGTATAAATTTGATCTGGATCATACATAACTGCATTATGGCACTTCAGTTGAATTATCAAGAGACCATGCTATGGTAGTTATCCTGGCTTGATACTTGATACCAGATTTATCTGACTGTTGGAGGCTGGATGATAAGGATCTGACATCTACTAGGACAAAGATGCACTACAAAACTTTCTGTGTAAATGTGAAGTGGCAGAGTGAGCCTGTGCTGGTTCAGCATTTAATGTCATGTGGCTGCAATATTATTTATCCAATACCTTGATTTCAGTTTTCCTTTTTCAGAGCTGAAAGTGATTTTGAAAGTAAAGACAAATAAAGGGGAATCTCCACCCTCCAAAGTCTTTAGAGTGGATTGCTGAGATAATTGCTATATAGTTGACACTTTGAGTAGCTGTGACAGCTTCTTCTGTCTATCCAGTCTGAGTCTTGTTCTGCTTCTGGGATCGTGGAATCACATACTGGGACATAGTTGGCCTGATTTCCAAAGCTGGAAGATACAGTCCAGTGCAAATGGAGAAGTTATGTAACTTGTATTTGCATACTTTGATTTATAAGATACAGTTACTGCTATAAAAAAAATCATTGTTTTAGCTCTGTCTTAGCATACAAAAATGTGGTTGATTCTGATGTACATTGAACATCACAACTCCAAAGACCAAAGACCTAGTGATTTAAACAGTTTCTCTTTTTTTTGCTTGTTTTTCCATACATTAGCTTTTATGTCTGATTTTTTTTCCCTCGACCATGTTCTGCTTCGTTCATAGCCACAATCTGCTACAATCAAGTTATTTTCCGTAAGATCCTGATTTCAGGTAATCATTATTCTGGATAAAGTGGAATGAGTTTCAAGATTTTACTTAGGATAGGCCTGCCACAGTGGAATTTACTAGGGCGCTGGGTAATTATTGGTATTGGTTTAAGTATTATATTTGTGTAACACACTTTTAATGAAAGGTAATAAAGAGTAAAATTGCCATCAGAAAGCTGAAATTTTCCTGCTAACATGTGGGAAGAAGGAGAAATAGAATCTGGTTTAAATATTTGCATATTTTTAATTCTATGGATAAACGCATCACTGGAAAAACATTTCCTTAAGTCCTTTGTGGAACTAGAGTCTGTAAAAGTAAGAGGATTTTTTTTTTTAATTGCAAATACATTGAAAAGAGCACTGAAGTGTGCACAGAGATTTTAAGCACATTTCAGTAGGAGAGTATTTCCACAAACTGTGGTAAGCATGGTTCTGTTTTAGCATGCAGTGTTAGATTTTAGTAATGGATAGTAACCCAAAATGGCAAATGGAGATTTTGTCCTATGCTTTAAAAGCTCATCTTTGTGAAGATGCATTTTTCTTCCTGATGTGAAATGCTTTTCGGTCTGATAATTTCTGATATATATATGTGTGTGGATTGAATGGAGAGGAGAAGGTGAGTAGAAAATTTTTTTGGGGGTGTGTGGTGTTAGCTGAAAGCAAAATAACAGGCAGACATCTGTACTGACATTCTTGCTTCCTTGGGAGGATCTTCCTTTTAATTGTGTGCTTATCAGAGAGAGGAATGCATATTACTGCTCAAAATCCTCTGTTTCATAATCAGATAGAAGTAATACTGAAACAATGTGACCTTTACTTAATTATCTTTAAGGAAGCATTCAATGTCAGACATTTCTCTCAGTGATTCCAAAACCTATCACATACTCTTTTCTTCATTTATTTGCTCTTGTCTCTAAACCCAATACATTAAAAAACAAACAAAACCCCACCAAACAAACAAATCGCGCTAAAAACCTCTGAAGGATTGAGGTGTATGTGTATTGGGCATCTCCTGTCCCCCAGGAAATTTGAAACCTCAAATATTGTTTAGGATCTCACTAGAATGGTTTTTCCAATTTACCACATTTTGCAAATATTTTAATTAAGCTTGTCATATTTATTGAACAAAGACTAAAAGTTAATATTGACATAGATATTTTTGGAAGATGTGAAATTATTTTAGTAAAATGCATTCAACTTCTTCCTAAAACTAAAATGTTTTCTTTGGGGAAAAATTGGAAAAGTAGTTATTCTGTGACTGTATATTCTGTGCTATTAAAAGAAATAAATGCTACAAGGTGAAAAATGTATGGAAATGCATATATGGGAGACACAGCCCATGATATGTTCTATGTAGAGGTTGTCACCTATCTCAGAGTATCCAGTAGGATTTGCTTATAACTTTAAAACTTACAACTGGTAGCTATAGCTTATAGAAAGAAAATTAGAGAGATGAAGGCACAAATTGAACTTCATTTTCCCATTTCTGTTAAGGATAACAAAAAGTCTTTCTACAGATACATCAATAGCAAAAGGAGGGACAAGGAAAACTTCCATTCTTTGTTGGACATGGGGGGGAATGTAGTTATCCAAGATGATGAAAAGGCTGAGGTACTTAACACCTTCTTTACCTCAGTTTTCACCTGAAGCAGGTTATCCTGAGAACAGCTACCTTCTGGAGCTTTTAGACAGAGATAGGAAGCTGAATAGCCCCCCTGTAATCCAGGAGGGAACAGTTAGTGACCTGCTGAGCCACTTGGATCCTCAGAAATCTGTGGGACTAGATGGGATCCACCCAAGGGTGATGACAGAGCTGGCGGAAGAGCTCGTCAAGCTGCTCTCCATCATCTACCAACAGTTCTGGCTCACTGGGGAGGTATGGGAGGTGAACAGGAGACATGAGACCAGGAATTATACAGAAGATTCACTGAGACTGTGAAAGAGTCAGCTTCTGATGAGGATGAAGTTTAACAGAAACAGAGACTCTATTAAATGAAGGACTTCTCAGATAACACAAGGACTTTTTACTGTTGAAATTTTTAAATGTTCTTTATTATTTACACTGTATGTTGTAACCCCTCCTTTTTACCTCATAAGGTTGTACCTCCCTTACTTTCCTTGTTTAGATCACTCCCCTCCTACCTTTACCTTAAATGTTGTAACCCCTCCTACCTTCTTGAAAGTTCCATGGCCAACCCTATATAAGGGGGATAACCATCTTAATAAAGGGTTTACTCGTCTCCGAACCTTCAACCTGCCTCAGACCTTTCCTTTGGGAGTGAACATCCCCATGTTCCTAACCAGGGCTGTGTTAGGTCCCAGATGATTGGAAGTTGGTGAATGTCACGCCGATCCACAAAAAGAGCTGGAAGGAGGACCCAGAAAACTACAGGCCTGTCAGCCTGACCTTGGTGCCTGGCAAGGTTATGGAGCAGATCATCCTAAGTGCAATCACACAGCACCTACAGGATGGACAAGGGATCAGACCCAGCCAGCACGGGTTTAGGAGAGGCAGGTCCTGTCTGACCAACCTGATCTCCTTTTATGATCAGGTGACCTGCCTGGTGGATGAGTGGAAGGCTGTGGGTATGGCCTATCTGGACTTCAGCAAAGCCTTTCACACCCTCTCTCATAGCATATTCCTGAAAAAGCTGGCAGCCCATGGCTTGGACAGGGGCACTCTCTGCTGGGTTAGGAACTGGCTGGAGGGCCGGGCCCAGAGAGTGGTGGTGAATGGTGCTGCATCCTGTTGGCAGCCAGTCACTAGCAGTGTCCCCCAGGGATCAGTGTTGGGCCTAGTTCTGTTTAATATCTTCATCGATGATTTAGATCAGGGGATTGAGTTCACCATCAGCAAATTTGCAGACGGCATCAAGTTGGGGAGGAGTGTTGATCAGTTGGAAGGCAAGAGGGCTCTGCAGAGGGACTTGGACAGACTGGAGAGTTGGGCTGATTCCAATGGGATGAGGTTCAACAAGGCCAAGTGCCGGCTCCTGCACTTTGGCCACAACAACCCCCTGCAGCGCTCCAGGCTGGGCACAGAGTGGCTGGAGAGCAGCCAGGCAGAAAGGGAACTGGGAGTTTAGATCGACAGGAAGCTGAACATGAGCCAGCAGTGTGCCCAGGTGGCCAAGAAGGCCAATGGCATCCTGGCCTGTATCAGGAACAGTGTGGCCAGCAGCAGCAGCAAAGTGATTCTATCCCTGTACTCAGCGCTGGTAAGGCCACACCTGGAGTACTGTGTCCAGTTCTGGGCCCCTCAGATCAGGAAGGATATTGAGGTGCTGGAGCAGGTCCAGAGAAGAGCAACCAGGCTGGTGAGGGAACTTGAACACAAGTCCTATGAGGAGAGGCTGAGGGAGCTGGGGTTGTTTAGCCTGGAGAAGAGGAGGCTTAGGGGAGTCCTCATCACTCTCTACAACTACCTGAAGGGAGGTTGTAGCCAGGTGGGGGTTGGTCTCTTCTCCCAGGTAGCTATCAGTAAGACAAGAGGGCATGGTCTCAAGCTCTGCCAGGGGAGGTTTAAGTTGGATATTAGGAAGAAATTCTTTACAGAGAGGGTGATCAGGCATTCGAATGGGCTGCCCAGAGAGGCGATGGATTCTCCGTCCCTGGAGATTTTTAAGAGACTGGATGTGGCACTTAGTGCCATGGTCTAGTAACTGTGGTGGTAGTGGATCAAGGGTTGGAATTGATGATCTCAGAGGTCCTTTCCAACCCATCTGATTCTATGATTCTATATTGGACATAAAGAAATATAAGCAAAGAAGAAATAAATGTTTGTTAATAAGAATGAAAACAGCTGAGGAGATTAAAGGAAATATTTTTAAATAGAAATAGGAAAAAACTATAATCAAGAAAACTTTTTGGTAGCAAATGCTGCTAACCAGTCCTTAGAAGGTCAAATACATTAAACTGCACACCTGCAGCACATTTTGTATGTTTAAAAATTCATTAAAAAATTATTGAAGGTGCATTTCTCTTCAATCTCTTCTCTAATGAATATATTTGCATGTAATCACAGCTTTTCTCCTTTACAGCTTTCTTACTCATTTCCTAAATCCTCAGTCTGTAACCTGATCTTGTGGGATTTACAAAGCTGAGGCCAAAGTCATCATGGAAATGTCATGACATTGCCATTATCGGAAGTGTCTAGTCATCGTAAATGGCTGAGCAAGAGCAGTAACGTCAAATAGGCTGTGAGACTTGTTTCATTATTTCATGGATTCTTACATAAACAGGAAGAGATAAATGAATAGTTGCCTGTTTTGTCTATGTATTTTACTTCAGTTTTTTGAAGTGTGATTATAAAATCATTATTTGAGCTACTCCTCAAACTCAGCTCTTTCCAAGGGATGAAAGCTTTGATATTGTTATAGTCTTCCTTGGGAAAAAAAAAAGCAACAACCCAAAACCACAATAACAGCAATAGCAACATCAGCCCAATAAGAGGAAGTGGAGTGTAGCACAATCTTTGCATCACTTCCTCCTTATAGATTTTTTGATTTGGCTCTGGTTTCAAAGCTTGGGGCTAATATTCCCTGTGGAGCATATTTCAAGAGTGTTTGGCTTTATACCTGTGAAACATCAACATCAGCCCTCCTTGTTGACACCAAAAAAGACAACATTTTCATAGTGAATAAGATGAACTTATTTGTATCCTTCATAAAAATGAATATACTAAACAGAGGTAGTTGATTTTAAAAAGTAGACTAAAAGTAATTCCTATAAAAAGGACTGAAGTTTTATTCAAATTATGATGTTCTTTCCTTTAAAAAAACCCCCAACAATCTGGCAAATTTTGTACAAAAATTCTGCTTTTCTGAGTATGTACCCTGTCAAGCTCCTTAAACTTACAAGTCTTTAAATCAGTGTTTAAAAATTAGAGGAGACACCTGCATCAAGAGTAATGTATTTTTATGTTCATGTTTGTTGTGAGGGATGCAATCATAATGATACAGATTTCTAATCTCTAATTTTTCTCTAAAACTTACAGTAAAAAATTATTTCTTATTATGTGTAGGAGAAAGACAGCAAGTCTACCGTTAAAGATGATTGATGAACAGAAGATCTATAGTATTTTAGTATTTATTTCTTGTCTTTATGACAGTGGGGCAAAAAGGTATTACATGTTGGCTTGCAAAATTACAACAGTGTGGTATCAGGTTGCAGCACATTTTGCCATTATGACTCTTGAGTTCGTGTGTAGACGAATCCTGTAGCTGGATCCACTATTTGCATGTGACTGTGAGATGAGGATTCAAAATAATTGATTGGGGATGACCAGATAGCAGAAAGTTTTTTCAGTTTACACCAGACTTGTTATGGGGAAAAATCATCTTTAGGTAAATCAGATAAAGTAACTCAAAAATTCTTTCTGTGGTAGTCAGTTTACCTTCCATAAAATCTCCTTTTCTACATGGGTCGATGCATGACAGAAATCTATGGCTGTTAAAAAAACCCAAAAAAAACAACCCCAAAAAACCAATGACAAAATAACACCTTTCATTTTAAGCAGTGTCAGTAGAAATAAACCCATTTCCTCATTAGGAATGGTGATGATCACAAGAATAGAAAGGCAAAGTGGCCAGTCATTTTTCCTGTGCTCCAATTTTACTCTCTACCATGTAGGAACAAGTATGAAGGATTTGTAGCTACACTGGCAATAATAGAAACTACAGGTATTTGGTTTAATAAAGGCTACATTAATCCCATAAAATCTTTGTGTGAGGTAGAGCTGCTGTTAACCATTCTCTCTGGGGTAGAGGTGAAGCACCTTCAAAGCCTGTAAACATGCCAGCAGTAACTGACTATTCTTGTACATTCCCTCCAGCCACCTTTCACTTCACAAAGGTTTTTAATTTAGATCTCTCCTATCTTTTAACAGCTTTTAAAAAATTCTGTCTTCTTTTTTTCTCTATTTTCTTCTATTCAGAACACGAATCTGGGAAGAGGAAAAGCTAAACAAAAATCCTTCCCATCTGGAGAGAATTTCAAATTGGTTTTTTGCCTTCTGAAATGAAATCTGCAAGTTTTTTTTTAAAGATGAGTAAAAGTATCAATCAGCAAGAAGCAGATCGAACTTATCTGACAGGCCCATGACAGTGTTCAGTGCTCTCCAATGAGATTTTGTGGAGGCATATGATTAGTCTAAAGGCTTTTTCCTAAGAGCATAAGTTCAGAAGGGCCTGCTAGCCTCTGAATAAAAGTAGACACCATTGCTCTTGCATTGTCCAGGAATGCATTACACGGTGGAACAAAAAATTCCATAGTTAGTATATTTGTAGGGAGATGACCCTAGCATTTCTGTTTCGTGACAAATCTAAGGTCCTGTGGAATTAGTTCTAAAGGTTTGGGGTAAAATCAGTAGGGCACATGTAGCTATTTATGCATGAAGAGTTTTAATATTGTATCTTGTAGTACCCTTGGAACTGTGACTATTTCTGTAAACCTAATGGAGTGTGATTTGCCTATATGGAAAGGCATAGGTCATGTGCACATAAACTGCACTTCAACATATGCTCTATTCTACATCTCTATTTCAAGTCCTGTGGAATCATCCACAGATCATATAACCCCATTTAATTTGTACTGGCCTTGGTTTTCCTTTCTCAACTCTTACATGTCTTCTGTTCCTCTCCTACTGTGACACCACATGAAAAGCAAAAGATTGTTTGACCTCCCAAAATCCATTAGTCTGCCCCCTGTGTTCATGTATCTGGATCTAATAATGCACATACTTGCATGCAACTCACACACATACCTCATTTGCTTCTGGACACGTGGTCTGGATCAGTCCGGAAACTTGTTGCACCAAGACATCCGGCCATATGCACACCTAGAAACATCCCATTACAAGCATGTGTGCATGCAAACCTAGTTCACAGGGTTTTTCCACGTAATGGCTGTCAGGCTTAGTTAAAGGTGCAGGAGTTAGGAGGCCAACCCATGTTGAGTTGTAATGCTTTTGACAGAGTAAGATTCTATGCAAACAATCAAATGGGTGATCCAGCTGCCCTTAACCTCCTTTTATACTGTAATCTTTGCACATAGTCAAGTGAACTTGGACTAGGTTTTTCAGTAGTTCATGATACAGTTAGGATGGAAGTTGCTATGATCAGTGTTAGAAAATGCCCTGGTCTTCCCTGGGGTAATCTTGATATGTTGAATTAGTGCAATCTGTGGGATGAAGTTGGTACAGCTCCTCTTCTAAAATGTACTCCTGTAGATTTAGAAAAGAACCAAATTCAAGATCCTTACTTTAAATGGCAGTGAAACCTACTGTTTTGAACAACATTGGTAGGATTTGGCAAAGAAATTATAGAATTTATAAGGAGATAAGTATTTTTTGCCACATTTATCTATATCTATATATATTTATATATATCAACATTATATGTTGATAATGAATATTGTCTGCATGAATATGGCAGGTAATAGAGAAATCATTTAACTGTCACTTTACCTGAAACTTACTTCTTTTTTTCTGACAAAGACTTCTTAATTTATTTTAATTTGTGATTTTAGTTTAGAATTTTTAGTTATTGGAAGTATTATGTTGCCTCATCCTGTTATTTTAAGCTTGGCAAAATCCATGTAGGGATTTAGCAAAACTGAGAATAGTTATCTCACTGATAATAACTTTCAAAAATGCTATCAGTCAAACAAATCTTTATTATTAATAAGGTATATATTTTCTTGGCAGGATAAGAATTACATGTCACATTCCCTTGAAGCTATTTGCTAGCAGATACTCTAATACTCTTTTTGGAACAGGTTTCGTAATAAAGAAGAGGCATGTATCATTCCCTTAGGGTGTCAGCTCTCTAGGTTGCTGGATAATGCTGGAAACAATGAGTCCCATATCTAAGCCTAGTCCCACCAAGATCCAACCTGCATTCTGTCAGGTCTGGGATTCTGCTCAGATCTTTTATCACAGGATGTGGTGGAAAGAGAAAGGATGCCATATATATATATATATATATTTATACTTATATATATATGACTAGAGTCTATTTAAGGATGAAAAAATAAGGACTAGGTGTTTTCAAATACTGAAAAAAATAATTCGTGCAAAATATTGGTATGATGTTCTGCCCAGGAAACCTTGGAGTTTGGAAACTGGCTTGCTGCTGTTGGAACCCAAGAATGTTTTTCAAATAGTCTTAAGGGTAATCTGGTCTAGAAGTGTTTAAGTTACTAGCACAGCCATGGACCCCTACTGTCAAATCCAGATCTAGTAGTTACTTTGGAATTTGACCAGTCAAAGAAAGAGGAAGATAAAACTGTGTCTGTCAACTGCTTTTAACTGTGGGTGAGTAATAATGAATCCAGAGAAACTTGATGGTCAGGCACCACTATGAAAGCTGGAGCATTAATTGTATTCCTGAGGAGTCTATGGTTTCAACTTGTTTATGATAGTGTTGTCTTCTGCTTATGAGCCTCAAATCGGCTCTTTTGTTTAGCCTGAGAGCTATTTCTCTACATGATCTATAATTCTCAAAGATAGAGGATCAAGAGAGCAATACTGTAACACTCCTAGGTTAAGGGAAGACTGGATCCAGGTTTTGGAGGATCTATGGTAGAAAAGAATAGCTTCTTTGTCATGCTGGCCACTATTCTGGAAGAGCTTTAGACACCATGTTTGCCATTTCTAACTATTTAGCTTGTCTACCAATTGTCTGTTCTCCTGTTCCCTTTCCTGCAGTTCAACACAGAATCAGAGCTAGCTCTAGAGAGTGAGTGAGGAGAGATGGAATCTCTTTATTACTTTGATGGCTGTAGACAGTAAATAGTTGAAGTGTTTCCATTTTATAGCCATCAACTGTCACTTAATTTAGTGGATACTCATTGATCTCCAGCAGAGATTTTTGAAATTATAATCAATATGAAGATGCCACAGAGGAATAATAATAAACCTCTTAGGAGCTGGAAATGCATTTTATGAATCAGGAGGCTGAGTAAATAATACCACATGTATGTCACGAGAGCTGTCTGGGTAACTGTGGTTACAGCTCCAAATAGCTCCTAAATAGCCTACAAAATAAAAGTAGATTTAGTCATTATTATTGGAGGGTCTACTCATGGGACTATATCAAATGTAGTTACAACAGTATAAAACATGAGAAACATGAAAGCTCTTCTTGTTTCCCTTTTTTAAAAAAAAGTGTTCGTTTTCTTTGATTTTCTGGCAAAGCATGTGTATGTTTGCGTATGTGAGGAGAATAAAGACATGGGATGAAAGTGGACAAAAGAAAGCTCCAACAAAAAATGAGAAACACTTATTTCAGAGGAAAGAGCATGACTCAGTTAAAGGATTAAAACAAATGCTTGGGTGACTCTTGCTGGTATCTAAACTACTGCTTCACCTAGCTTCATTTATGTGGGCCAGTGCCATACCTCATCACCTAGCATGGCTCAGGCCATAGAGGTGGGCAGTTGAATATTCTGAACCCCAGAAGCGGCTAGAGCACTTAGGCCAAGCCTATGCTGTGCAATTGCATCTCTGATACTGATCTAGTCTTCCTGTGTGGCCTTGGTCACATTCCACATTTTTTCCTCATTAGCTTCATCAGTAAAAATGGGTGATATTTACCTGAGGTTTCATAGAAAAGTTATTATTAACTAGGTCATATTTAAGGAGTTGTAATGCAATTTGGGTACTGAATCTGATAGTACACACTTTTACCCATGAAGTGGCTGGAGATTTAATGACCTACCCTCACACAGTCCTGCGATGCAGTTGAGCAGTTGTGAGAGATCTGTCTCCAGAGAGATCTGATCCAAGCCATGTGTGGGGTGCTGTTTCTAATGAAGAGAGGCAGTAATGGGCTGAAGATTCCCATCTGTCTGACTTAGGTAAAGCAAGTGAGTTAATGGTTCCACAGCCATTTCTGTAGCCCTCTCTCCATGATGCATTTCTGAGGAAGAATATGTGGAGCAGAGGGAGCAGACTGCTGTCAGTGGATTGACTAAGGTGACCTCTGAGACCCTTCCAACCTGAATGATTTTGTGATTGCACATGTTAAATTGAGATTTTTTAGAGGTGTAATTAGGAAACAATGAAAGAAGCCAGAAACCTGTGACCGTTTCTTCCATCCTCACTGCTTTATTTTCTATCAGTTCCAAAAGATTAGAGGATCATGTGTCTGCATGTCTCTTGATTACACAGCAGCACTTAAATTAGTAGCACCCAGCCTTTTGCTGACTTCTTTTAACATTGGAGGAAGATTGTTTATGGCAGCTCTGCTCTTCTCATATCATAGAAACTAGAGGAAGTTTGGTGCTTCTGGGAAGTGTACTGCTCACATACTCCACTGTATACAGGTATGGGTAAACCCCTATATGCTCCTGCAAACATAACAGACATACACAGGTTCTGGCCACAAGAAAGCTCATACTATGCCTTACAGTTGTCTTCTCAGTGGCAATTCACATACAGCAGAAGTAAATGTGCAGGGCAAGTGATTTACTCTGGTTATAGCAGAAGTTTATTCCCAGCTGCCATCTTTCTTTAAGACACCTTGGTCCATGTTAAACACATGCCATCGGTGATTCATTCAACCCCAATCCCCCTACCCGGACCTGACAGTCTCCCAAATTACCCCACAGGACAGATGAATTGCCCCCGTGGACTGTGTGCATGCCCATGGGCTGCAGATTGAGGAGACTGATGGCTTATACTACTTTGATTTTAACTATTCCTACTTTAAAGGCAGTGGAAAGAGCAGATTCACTAAATGCTTGAACTCTTCTCACTCTTGAACTCTGTGACAGGCAGTGTTTAAAAATAGAAACCACGGCTCCCCTGTGCAGCCCCTTTCCCAG
Source organism: Cephalopterus ornatus (assembly GCA_013396775.1). Taxonomy (NCBI): domain Eukaryota; kingdom Metazoa; phylum Chordata; class Aves; order Passeriformes; family Cotingidae; genus Cephalopterus; species Cephalopterus ornatus. Next base: position 201,514 of record VZRE01005078.1, read on the forward strand.
TGATTCCTCCTGGCAGATGAAGTCATGCCCACAGCTCGCTGCCCCATGAGTGGGCAGCCTGTCTCCAGCAGAGTCAGCAGGAGCCAGCACGGCAAGCTTAAAAGGCTGTCAGGGGCTGGCAGGTCATCCGCCCAAAGGCAGGAAAGAAGGAGGAGGGAGGGAGAAAAATTGAAAAATAACCACAAAGAGAACAAGCTCTTTTTTGAAATTGGAAACTTTACAGAAAAGATTTATGATCCTTTGGGTTTATGAAACCACCTGGTGCTTTGGAGTTTGCTGCTGGTTAAATTTGTCGGTTCAAAGTTTGGTGGTTGTTTTCCTCCATTAAAAAGAAAAAAAAGACATTTAGAATAGTCTAATTCCACATGTGCATTGATCTTTTAAAGCTCATGCCCACTTAACTTTGAGCTCAACTTGTAAAAATCAGAAAGATTTAGGGGAAAAAGCCTGTTACTTTTTAAGGGCAGCTTTGCCATTTGTGGTGTGCATTGAGCAGTACGGCCCCTGAACTCCAGCTCTGCCGTCTGCTTAGTTTCCTCGCCTGTGCACAGCATGACTTGTGCTGTGTTTTGACAGTTGGTGACCTCCGACCCCCCACTCCATAAAATGTTTAGGCTGAGGATGCCTGAAAGGAGCTCTCAGACATGATGGTTGGCGGCTCTTTTGAGACAGGCCCATCATCTTTCCCCCCAGCCCATATATAGCAGCATTGTGGAGCCTGTAGGTTTTGCTCATGCAGCAATTTCAGTCAGAGACTTTCCCCCATGCCTCTGGTTCTGGGTTTCCAAAGAGAAGAAGGAGAAAAATGAGAAGAGGGGAGAATAAGCATCTCATTTTGCTTTTAGGATCATTCTATAATTGATCTTATAGGTCTCAGCCATGATGCATGGCAACAAAACACAGTTTAAACTCTGCTTTTACAGGAGTATCTGAATCTAGAAGGGATTGGCAGAGGGTTATGAAGTCTGTCCTTTGGTACTGAAACAGCAGCAATAGTGCTTCATTTTTTTGTGGCTCATTTCTTTCTGGTGTTTTATACCAACTGATTATGCCTAATTACAATATTTGTAGAGACAAATAGTTATTAGATCTGGATGAATCAATCCAAATGAACAATTTATTTAGCACGTTGCTTATTTTCCCTTCTTAAGTTTGCAATTAAAAACTGTGTTACTTTTAAATGCATTCATTATTTTGAAATTAGCTATCAGTTACATGAGTGAGTATTCTTGTTCTGAGTTAATTTGCAGTCATTTTCATGAAAAATATTGGTAATTTACACTGCTTTGGCTAGTTTTAGGAGTCAGGTGAGGTATCTCTGTTCCCTTGTTGGCAATGCGAGTATTTTATCAGTAATAATGTAATTCTGCTACTTTGTGTTTGACTCTAAACAAATTTAATTTCCACTTGTTAGGACTTAATTGTAGACTTGAAAACATGCTATAGAAGTATTTATATATAACCAGGTATTTGAGATTAAAGTTACTTTTTTGTCAAGCTTTCACTGAAGTGTTTATAGAAAGTGAAGGATGCCGGCCTTTAAGGACAACTGACTAATTTAAGAATGTGTATGAATGGATAAAAGCCTCAGTTTTATAACTGGTGAAATATAGCATCTGTTTCTTCTTTCTTTGGTTAATTCTCCTTTGACACAGGCAACCTTGTAGCATAAATGAGAGCTTTCTTATCAGAGACTCATATCTGTCTATGGCAGGAGTTGGAGCAGTCACTGAAGCTTAAGCAAAACTGAAGATTTTTTGTTTCCAGACAAAAACAAACAGAGCAGGTAGACTTCATTCCTGTAACCCAGCGAGAAGCTTTAAAGAGCCAATCTAGATTTCCCTTTGACTTCTAACCCTTCGGTCAAAGGTTATGCTTGGCAGTATAGGTTGTCCTCTGGCTTATTAACTCCTACCATCACCTCATATACTTTGCTCTGCAGTTTAAATTTCACTAATTTGAAGCTTACTAACTCAGTACCTAATTGCCAAGATTCATCTGTAAGAGAGAAAAATATGCCTGGTAAAAAAAGTTTTAAATGGCATTAGATTAATTTTTTTAGCACAGTGATAGTATTAATTTACATGCTAATTCTGCACTTTTGCTCTTCACTTGATAGCTTACAGCTCTTGAAAGAGAGCATTATGTGCTCTGTCCTTTTTCAGGACAAGTGTGAGTTTTGCTGCTTGTTCAGCCTTATACCAAAAGTCTGTGATAGAGGCAAAAGTTATTTCTACACAGTAATATGTTCCGTGGTAAAAGAAGTGAACTGATTTCCTGGAGATCTAGGTTAAATTTCTGACTCTTCCACAAATTCCTTTATGTTCCTATGCAGGTCACTTAACAGGTTTCTGCTATAGTTCTCTGTGGGTAGAGAAGTTGAGCTTATTGCTCTTCCCTGCCGCACTTTATACTGTTAGTTAAAACTGCAAAATATTTAACCTGAGGATCACACCCACTGTATGCTCTGTAGGTTTTAGCACATGGAGATTATAACCTTGTTTGGGGTCATGCTCTTAATATTCCTAGGAAGCGGACAGAATTATTCCCATTTTTCTGAGGGGCCAGTTGAGGAAAAGGAAAGGTAAGAGATTATTAGGAGTAAGAAGGTAGAAAGAGATCTCTGTATGTTCTCTTCCATTTTTTTGCTTTTCTTGCATCTCAGATCATCTTTAGGCACAGGCAAAAAGTGGGCATTCATCCTGGCGGTCTGATTACAGGCAGACATGAGCCTCCCTCTTATTGTGAGGACAACAGAAGTTAATTTTATCTATGCTGCTAATCCCTTGATCAAGTTCTGCTCACCTTCACTCAAGAGCAAAGTCATTTGTCTCAGAAGAGTACATATTCCCTATGGTAACATATTTCCTGTGAGAAAACTTAGGTGGTTATAACCTTTTCACATTCACTTCCAAGGCAAAATGACGTATGCCAGTGCTTGGAAATATTGGAAGCATTATGTAGATACTTCTGGTGTAACATTTTCATATATAAATCTTGGTGCCACAGAAGGAAATACTTCTTCCTCATCCAGTTCTAAGCAATTTAAGTGGAAGCAAACCAAGAAAAGCAAAAGGGGAAAAATTGATTGGTGTTGGAGGAAATGCACACATCTTCTGTGCTGTCCTGGAAGCCTGAAGTAAAGTTTCTGGCTATTTGTAGCAATGAGAGTTTTTTCATTCGATTCTATAGGCTCAAGATATCAACCTCTGTTTATTCAGTTTTGGTTTTCTTGTACTGGACTATCAGGACCCAACTGTGGAAACAAATCTCTTAGTTGCTGGAGCTATCAAGTAAACAACATATTACTCAAGAGGCTGAAGGTCTCTTGACTTTCAACCTGGGGTCCTGGAGACTGATGTGAAATGATGCTTGCCCCACCTGTGGCTAATTAACAAAGCCTAAGTGAAACAGAACCCAAGAGCTGTAATAATTTATTTCCATTATAAAAGGATACAATGTCACAAGAAAAAGGAAGGAAAAGGAAAAGGAAAAGGAAAAGGAAAAGGAAAAGGAAAAGGAAAAGGAAAAGGAAAAGGAAAAGGAAAAGGAAAAGGAAAAGGAAAGAGAGAGGTACTAGGCAATAACCTTGTTAGGAAACACAATAACAAGTAACACAGTCACATTGTGTCATACAGTACAAATTCCGCACACACTGCAGGAGGCTCAGGTCAGAAGTGCAAGCATATGTGAAGAGCAGTGGGAGGAGAGGTCTGGAATGGAAAAACGTGTGCATCCTGTCTCAATGTTAAGATCTGTGTGTTTCTCTTACTCACTCAAAGACTACTCCTGGGTGGTTCCTGGGATAACCATGTGTCCCAGGCCCCTGACAGGATTCTTTTTGAGTACTAGAAGCAGTTTAGATATACCCTACAGGCAGAAAAATATGTACCATATTGCTATAACATATTACAGGAGTAATGCAACCAGAATATAAAGCAGAATTTTTTAGATTACTATTTATTTAATTACCTCTTTAATTTTCTGTTACCTTGTTTTATAGAAGCAGGTACTCCTTTAATGTTTACAAATTGAAATTAGGATGTCGCAAAACATTTGACAGCAGAATTCAAGTTTAATGAACTATATGTACATAAACAATAGATACAATTATACAGACTATAAAACTGTCTATGGCTTTACTTAGTACACACACATACACATATACCTACAGATATATGTGAAAACAGGTCAAAGACAGTCAAAGAGTTTTGCTCAGTATGATTCTGGTATATGAATCTAGTAAAGATTCTTACAAAATTGTAAATGATAAGTTAGAAAACACAGATTTCATTGTATCTTTGTATAACAGAAAAGAAGAATGATGTGAAACTATATCAATAACACTGAGCTATGGAGTGAACAAATTATGATGGGTATCTAGGACAATTTCCCAAGTTAATCTTACCTCTTTCTCCCAGCTATGGTGATTACCATCAGTTTGCCTAAGTTATTTGCCTTTCAAAATTATTTTCATTGAGGCGTGGTTAGTCCCTTTCCCTTCTGGTCCCTTCACCTAATGCTTACAAGGCCCAGCACGGTCTGTTTTATGGAATCTTTGAACTTGAGCTCATGGGGTACAACACTGAGAAATGTGTCTTCTTTTATATTTTCAGTACTGACACCTTCTAGAAATTTGTTTTGCCTGTTTTACAATATAGTGCACAGTGTCTGGGTTTTAGTTTTGTTGCTCTTTGTGCATCATAGTATCTATTGCCACCCATGGCTGATACAAATGTCATGTATGTTTATATACAGTAAATGAAGCAAGTCTCTCAATGTACACTGGTTAATGAAAAGGCATATTTATGAACATGTACTGTAGTGGGACAACTAAAGGCAAATCAAGCCATCACTTTTTATTCCTTTTGAGAATAACTTGTTAAACAGAGAGAAGAATCATTTATCTCTGACTTCACAGCCCCTACATGACCTAGTTTGGCTATGAAAACAAAGCAGTGAACTCTTGGTCCAAATCATTTTCTAGGATGAGCAGGTGCAACTCATATTCAAGACAGCTGAGCTTTGTGCAGTATATGGTGAGAATATGACACTTTTATTTGGCTTTGTTCTCAGATTTGCCAAATTAAGAAAAATAGTTTATTTTCTTACAGCAGGTACATTTGCAAAACTATACAGACCTAAACAGTATCTCTGTATAGGTGGTACTTCAGAGATCATGAAGATTTATGCCTATACATCTTGACTCAACAACGAATTGTTTGTATATGCCATTATGTTCTTGAATAATTGGCAGAGGGTCCATGTAAGAAACGGGAACTACTCTTGCAGTTAAAGGCACCCTCTTGCATGATAATTGGTTTCTTTTGATCAGTTTAGAATGCCTTTTACCCTACAGATACATACTAATAAAGAGAGACAGTAAAATTTAACAGTAACTGGTATAAGCAAATAGTTATGTTCTATAAATCCTAATGCAGACATGGTAAATATATGATTTGCCATCTGCTTTTGTTTATATGAGGTAAGCAGAGCTGAAATTTTCAAATTTTGATTTGTGGTTGAAGGAGAGATGTTTAGTCATATCATGCTGGCTCTTGTTCTTTCTCACTGAGAGAACCTGTGTGGAAGAGGTGGATGAAGTATAGGGTAATGGTAGGCTGCCTCAATTCTTTTTTTTTTAATAAAAAGACAAAATATTTGACTAGAAATTAGGAATAAAAACCCCAAAACTTTATTAAAACATCAGCAAACACATAAATGCTTTCCAGTCAACACTTCTCTGTGAAAATAGTTATGGTAATCTGCAAGTGTATTGTTGTTTTATGTGTTATTATAAAAGAAAGGATGTATGTGTTTGCAACAAGAGTTCATCAGAGTGATAGTGAATGGTGTTTGGAAACCGTTTTTCCAGAAGAATCCATTCTATCAAAAATTTTGAAAGATCCTGAGCCAGTTGATTTGAGCAACATGGAGTCTCTGTTAAAGGTTTTTCTTCTAGTTTTGTTCTGACTACAAGACTTTGAGAACTGTTGGTATATCACTGCAGTTAACCAAGGCTTAGCCAGTCACAGCTATAGCTGACAATAGTGTACCATTTGCTGCTGAATTGTGCATGGCTGGAGTGAACAGAGACCTGTGGTTTCTTTGATCCATGTTGCGGCACAGAACATAAGCTTTCATTGCACGATGTCAGACACAATGTGCTCTATTGGCAAATTATGACTGCTACCTATTCTACTTACTCAAAGAAGCCAGAGTCTGAAATTGCCTTGGCACAGACAAGCAAAGTATTTTCTCTCTGAGGTGATGTAATCAAAGATACAAAGCATTAAGTCCCTTTCTCAGTTTTAGTGTAGCAACTAAATTTTCTTATTTCACCACAGAATAAAGCAGAGCACATCGTAGAATTCTACAAATCTTTTCTAGTTCCCACTGAGTAAAAGTACAGATTTTTGTTTTCTTCCACAGTTTGGCCTGTTACTTTCCCCATAATCTTCATCTGAGTAATTTCAGCAACGTAGTCTGAAAATTGATTACATTTCCTGATGATTTACTGGAGAATAATTTTAATTGAGTATATAATGGGAATGTTTGCGTAATGATGTAATTTAAATATTCCTCAAATTAGTTACTAGTATTTGAAACTGTGAATAGCTAGAGTTGATGTAAGAGTTTCTAATCTGTTACCTATAAAGTAAGACAACTGATCACCTGCTGAATGTGGTATTTTCTCCTCTCTTTTTTTTTGCTCCCTTGTTCTCTGGACAAGTATGCTAATCAGCCATTGCTCCTGAGGATATTGTTTTATCAAATTTATAAGGAGTTAATAACAAACATTGCTCATTAACCTCCCTCTGAAGTACTCATGCAAACCTGTGATTAGGAAACGTACGTTATTCTGATGCTTCTAGCTCTTATTTCTGAGTACAGATTATTGATCCACAAATGCTTAAAAGAAACAAAATCCTAATCACTTACAAAAATACAGAAGTCTGCTCTTAAATTAGAGGATTAACTAACTAGGATTCTCTTTGCATATGGAATGATAGGAGGAAAAGGGCAGCCTGAGTCATGTAACTGGCCTTGTTTATCTCAGTAAGAGAGAGAGGAAAATTTAATTTAGTGCATGCAATTTAGCATGCAAAAGGTCAAACTGGTGCATGCCTGCAGGTAGTTAATCAGAAAACTTCTATAATTTCCAACCCAAACCATGTTAAGCAATACAAATGCAAATATTGGCCCTTGCTCTGTGAGGCTGATTTCAGCCGATATTCATAAACTCCTCTTGCTTCTGTCCTGAGTATTTTTCATTATACAAATGATTTTAATTAAAAAAGAGTGTATCTTTCCATCCTCTGTCCTTTTATTGTCTCCAGTAGGGTTGAAACAGAGTGTACAACAGAGCAGAAGTGCAGCTGGGGCAGGATGCCTCTTGGGTGGACTCAAGTTTGTTTTAATTGAATCTAAAAAAAACCATTGTCTGACACATGGCATGTGCCATCTGACAGTGGATAAAAAGCCTCAGATCAGTGACAACTGAGATGGAAGCAAGACTGTGTCTGTATCAGCTGAAAGTAGCTCATAGTCTAGGTGAGGAAAGTGTGTGTGTGTGAGTTATTAGGAAGTTTTTTCTCAGTTACTGGGAGCTTCCCTCCTTTCTCCTCTCATTTTTCCTTCTCACTTCTATTTTACATTCTCTATGACTTTAAACGTCCACTCAGCACTTTCAATCCTGTTCATACCATCATGGAGCAGTGCAGCTTCTGAGTTCATTTTTTTGTGCCTGCTTTTTGTTTTATAGGCTAGTAACATGGGAAACATATGGCTTTGCTTTTTTAAGATGTTGAACATCTTTTAGTTCTTTTCAATTTCCCGGATGTATGCTTCAATTAGTCAAAAGATACCATTCTCTTGTCCCATTTTTCCTTTTGTAAATATACAGAGTAACTTTTTCCCCCCACAAAATCTCATAAGAAAACGACTTTCCTTCTAACCCTAATCTACATATGCATTTCTATTCATCTTGTAGTGCTCCTCCCTGACATTCAGTTGCGTCTTTTTCAAAATAATAATTAATTCAAATCCCGAATAAATTGGACTCAAGTATTGCTGTTAAATCTTCAATATGATTGGGACCCTATAAGTGGCAAGGTTAGAATTCAAATTTTCCTCCCAGGTGTCATAAAATGGTGTCTGCATGCAAAACCCCAAATTCTTAGAGCCAGTGTATAAGTGTAGCTGCTTTTTTATTTAGTGGAGCTACTCACAGACAGCTTATTATTCTAATTTTCCAAAGTCTACCCTGTCTTACAGAATTGCTTCAGGGCATAAAGCATTGATTTTGTTCTGTAAACTCATGTGTGGTTTAGGTGCTGACTGTCTATTGGCATCATGGTTTCACATATTGAGTGCCTTGTGGGAGGTGCAGGGTTCCTTCAGCTCACGTTGGATTTAAGGTAAGTGTGAGGTAAATGGAAAGAGGCAGTAGAGACCTTGAGAAAGCCTCACTTCTCTATGGACTATCATAATACACTTGAGCTTTGCTAGGCACTTTTAGTCTCCAAACATTTGGCAACGTTACTAGTCAGACATAATTTAATGTAAAACTCATTTATTTCTGCTCCCAGAACGGAACAGATGAGGACGCTGGAATAGTTTTATGTTCTTGAACTGTGTATGGACGTTGAGGAGACAATACTATTTTTTGCTGTGGCACATGTTTTAATTTTTAAACAATAAAAATGTAACCAGACAAGGCACATTTGGGTCTGTTTCATGACTGTAGTGTGCACTGGCTGGTGAAAGACCAGCACTGGGGCTGTTGCTCTGCTCCAGGGATGGGACTGAGCAGGTGAAGTCTTATATCTCGGCTGAGCTGTGGGGGAAACACACCACTCAAGGGAGCTCTGCGATGACTCAAGGCTGAGGAGTGGGAGTCCTGGCAGCAAAATGCAGCTGGCGATTTCCTGCCTCACTGGTCAACTTTGCCTTCTTGTACATGAAGCGGAGAGAGCTGTATGCCCACCTCTTCCTCTGCCATTCTTGTGTCTTCCTAGTGGTAAAGTAAACAGTATGAAAACAAAAAAAAACTCAAGCCAAACCAAACCAAACAAAATAAAAAGGATTAAAATAAAAAAATGTGAAGGAGGGAGATAGTGAGATGGACAAATGCACCTTTCTATTTCCATTTCTTAAATGTAGAGGGAATCCATTGGATTTGATCCAAAAGGTCTAGCAAGTATTGAATCCACTTTCTTCACCCTGCTTAGTAAAAATATTTAATTTAATTTAATTGAAAATACAAGTACAGTTTCTTGAAGGCATTTCCTCTATTGTTGTCTAGGTATCTACTTTCTGATAAACAAATAAAGGCTCTGGTCCAGCATCAGAGAAGGTCTGCTCCAAATTCCGCAGAGGTTGAGCAGAGAGTCCTGGACTGAGTAAGGGAGTAGCTGGAAAGGTAAACTGACAGTACTAGACTCATATTTGGTTCTGTAAATAGTCAAGTGCTGAAACTTGATTAAACAAATATCTGCCTTGATTTAACTTAGGTGAAAAAACATCAATGAGAATGTTGGCATTTGTAAAATTAACCCCATTCATAAGTCTGCAGAACTAGAGCTTAAGCCACACTCAATAGTCTGGCATGATTTTTTACTTACTTTTTCTCTGCCACTTTCTGTAGGCTTAAAAGTAGACTATGAACTCTGAATAAGAAAATGGTAACTTTGTCTAATGTTTCTCAATTTATTTTTTTTTTTAATGCTGTAGGTTTCATAAACAGGAGAGACCTTTTGAAGGTTCTAGGAAGTGACACTGGTGAAAGCAGATTTCAGTCCACACAGCCAAATTTCCACATGAAGGTGCTCATTGTATTCCTAAATCCATAGCATTCATAATAGGCTCCAGTCACTCTGCCCAAGAAAAAAAAGGAGAATTGTGAGTCACTTGCAAAGAGGTTATGAAGTCTTATTCTGTGAAGCACAGATTTGACACTTAGGAGTGTCATTTTCCTCTGAAGAGAGTCAGAATTGAGGGTGCCCTGTGCTGCTTAGGTTCTGGACAATCAAGCAAAGGTATGTCTGTTGGACAACATTGTAATGGGAGCACATGAATGGTTAAAAAGATTAATAGGAAAGTTTTTGAACAAGCATTCTTTTCCTAATATTCCCATCTTTCCCAGGAATGGTCAGTTGTATAGGGAGCAGCACTAAGGTAGAGTGTAATGTGTGGTTTTGCTTGTGTTTATGGAAAATTGCAAAAGAAGAGCATAGTGGATTAATTCACAACACCTTTCTTTTCCTAGGAATACTAAGAAGCTAGAAAAAACAACCAACCAACCAATCAACCAAACAAACAAAAAACCCCCACCCCTCCTTGAGCAAAGCACCAAGAATGTGGTCTTCTTGCTGGTAACTTGTCACTAAGGCCTGACAAAATTCACGTATACACACACACACACAAAACCTGCATGTGGACTCTTTAACTTTGACTCCAACTGTGATTTTGATGACTGAATTACAGGGTTAAATATTTGGCAGTGAAGGCTGGAAAACTGAACTGAGTCCTGAGAACCTGCATGGCAGGGAATAAGGAGGACACTTTCCCTTGAAGGCCCAGGGATGTTTCAAAGTTTGGTGTGGTGGGAAGACAGACACAACTGTGCTTTGTACCATTCAAATAAATTATAACCATGTCTGTCTCTGATATAGTCCAGTGGCAAAAGTAATCCCAAAGAGACCTCTAAGGACTTGAGAAGTGTGAGAGATTCATGTGGGTTTGCTCATCACAGAAAATTCTGCTTTAAAATATGTGATACGAACTTATAAAGAGCTGGTCTTCTCATATGTGCTTGTCTCAGTACTGCCAGTGAAAGAAACACATCTAGAGAAAAGAGACAGCAAAATGGAATATTATTGTGTGGCTATGATAGAGTGGACTTGCCTAACATGCTTTTGCTAAATTTATAGTAACTAGCTTCCCAAACTGAAGCTCTCACTAATTGGAACAAGTAGATAAGTAGCCTTTAACCAGGCTCTCAGAAAATGATTCCCTAACTGTTGCTCAGACTAGTGCTGTGGCTGATGGGCATATAAATGCCATAAGTAATTCACTTGAGTTTTTTGAAACAGAAGGCATTACTCTGGAGGTCGACTGCCCAAGGAGATGTTTGTGAAACAGGCAGTCTGTTTACCATCATTTTGATTATATTGTCAGTCATTTGACCAAATTCCTGGAAATCTCAGCAACTGGGGAAAAGGCTAAGCAAAAGGGTCATTAGGTTAAGCTATTAGGACATTTTATTTTCTTATTGGTTTGGTTTTATTAGTGCTATATAGGCACATAGTGCTTTACATTCTTTGTCTCTACTGTAGAAAGGTTAGAATTTTGATTCATTTGACATTATGAATCGGCAGGCTCTGCCATATATACTAGGATCAATAGTTGCTGAACAAACAGGCAGAGAATTTGTGTTCTTTTACTACCCTTTGGCATAGTTGCTTTAGAAAATATTTGGATTTTTTTACTAACACAAAATTGTAGCAAAATTGTGGAAAATAGATTAATAAGTTAGGACATGTCACACAAAAAACAGTTTGGCAAAGGAGCTTCAGGGAAGGAAATAAAACAGTGCGTTTCTGAAACAAATAGGATGCTACCAAAGCTACACAGTATACTTGGGACAACGGAAAGCAGGCAGGCCCAGGTGTTGCTTGAGTGGTGTATCCTGCTTCTTTTGAAGTTTTTGCTCTTACCAGTCATATAGAGAAAAAACTATGAGCCTTGTGTATAGCAGGTCTACAGTTGGGAGTTTAGGAGTTATTTATAGGAGTATGAGTATTGACACAAGTGTTTGCTGTGTATTCATTATATGCTGTACTTGAATAGATAATGCACGTGTTACTTCAGAATGCTTAACTAGACTGTATGAAATATCAAGGGAGTTCAGAATAAATGTCATAGGTGGAACTGTTCATAAGCATGATATACAGGGAGCAGGCCTGTTTTGTGAATTATTGAAGATGGTGGAAATCAATCTGTTAATCACAGCAGGTTTCTGTGATTTTAAATATTATAGGAGTGCTGGTAAAATACAGTTGCTCTGAAGTTTAAACTCCAAGTTTGTTTTCGTGAGCCTTGAAGTAAAAATTTAAATAGATCTTGATGTCAACAGAGATTCCATAGCTGAGTTAAGGTCAGTCAAAAACAAAGGGGAGAACACAAACATAAACTCTCCTTTAAAGATGGAGAGAAGTGGTAGGTCTGCTCATGGAGCCATTCTGAGATGAAAATAATGGAAACCATCATGTTATCAGTTTTTGTTGTTAGGCTTATTGCTAATGTCAGTGGGAGATTTTTCTTTTTAGTTCTGGAAGAACTTTAAAGATTTTATCTATAAACAAGAAGAGAGAATTGGAAATACGGTACAGCTTCAATTTAGGAGATGATAGAACTTTTCTCAAAAAACCTGAGGCTGCAGCGTGACCATAAGAAATGAAGATAATCTGAGGTAGAAGTAAGCTACACCTAACTGAAAAATACTCTTAATAATACCACAGAAGAATAAATATTTGAGTGAGAATGCAGATATCAATTGACTTCTACCCAGTATTAAATGGAAACACATGCTTTGTACTAGGAGCTAGATCAGGGTGGGAAGAGGACCAGGCAAGAAGCCCCAAGCTCCTTTTCATTTCAGTGTTATACTCAATCATGGCCACTGCCAAATTAGCCCCTAAAAGTTGAGCCAATTCAAAACCATTCAGTTCAAGGCTGAAACATCTCTCCCTCTCTCTCTCTCTCTCTCTCTTTGTCTCTCCGCTCCCCCCAACTTTGTTCATAAACATGCTGCAGTCAGGTGTTAATTATAATCTTCAGTAAAGCCTCAGAACCGGGCAGATTCTCCTGGGGAAAATGACTGGACTCAGCACTTTGCAGATCTGTTTATTTTGTTTTACTGCACTTTAGTTACCCCAGCTGGTTTGCTACAGGCAGAGAAGAGAGGGGAAAGCTCAACCTACAGAAGAGTCCATAGGAACTAAAGTGTATTCCTCTTCTGAATTGAACAGCTTACATGAGAATTGCTTGCCTGTAGTGTGTTGATTGGGTGTTGAAGTGTCCTTTCTCCGGGGACCTGACCTTTCAATACTCTGAAAAGTGTACTTCTTGCCAAGTCATTCCAAGCCATCTTCTCTTATGCCAGGTTTCACAGGCAAAAGGCATGTGTGAGAACATCTTGCCACATAGTATTTATTATTGTTAATAGTACAAATTATTTGCTAATCTCTGATGATGTGATCAGCACTGAACAAGACACAGAGAAGCACAAAGTATACCCTGAGGAGTTTACAATTTCGAAGACAAACATAGATGAGACAACATGCACTTGGAAGACCCTGAAGTAGATGTTGACCTACTAAGAATTTAAAATGAATTAACTAGGAGTGGGAGATGATTTTTTCTTTTTTCTGATGCAGTCAGTTATAAAGAACAGACTTTTTTATTTGGACTGTAGCAAGAAAATGTTGTCATGAAAAGCATACACATCTTACCTTACTATTCCCTCTCTGGGAAATAAATTAGGTCATACTCTTACTTATGAAAATTGGCAGGCTATTGTTGAAGCAGATGCAATTTCGTTAGGTTGCATCGGGTGGGCATCTGACCAAATAGGTACACAGGCATGTTTTAAGATATGCCAACAACCTAATTGTTCCGAGCTCACAAAAGACTGAATATGAATTTGAAATCTTGTGTATCAGCTTGCTATTTCTTGGAATGTGCACTTTTCTTAGAGAAATACTGCTCCTCAAGTGAGGAGAAATTCCAGATATTTTTATACTGCCTAAGTATGAAAACCAGAATTATTGATTCTTAAGTAAAACTTCTTTGCATGGCAGATTAATTTCATTTCTAACAGTAGCTACCTAGGTACACATATAACAACAAAAATATAATTTTTAATTTGGGAATCAATACCTTCTTTTGTGCAACCGTATTCCTGCTGAGTTTTTACAGGAACTTGACTGCTTTAACTGTTCACCAGTGCTTTCTGGAAATCAGACAAATTCACAATGCAAAGGCTTGTCTATACAGGTAAATTACCAGCAGTTAACTAAGATGTGAATTGATGTTGCATTTAGCTACTCTGCACTGAAACCTCCTATGGACATTGAGAGGCACACTATGAGTTCCTTTGTATGAAGTGGCTTTCTTAACTGCATGTAAATGTAGACATGCAGGGAGTAGCCAGCATGGTGTAAATTCATATGTAGCTTGTAAATTCACACCCTACCTTCCTTGTATAAGCAAACCAATAGTCAAGACCTTGCATTCATTCCACTGGCATAAACCTGAATGAATAGATAAACCTTACACCTTGTCCTGAAGGTAAACATATTTAAACTAATGTGATATGTAATGTAGGGAATGTTGTCAGGAGCCAGGGCATCACAGTAAATAATCTTAGGGGAGTTAATAAAAGTAATTCAGTAAAAGTACTTCAGAAATTCTCAATGGCCATGAGGGAGAGAGGACATTCACAATGTCAAAGGGAGAAGATCACCTAGCAATCCTGAAGAACGTGAGCATGACTTGAAATACAGCTTCTTGCCCTGTGTGTCATTTCTTTTTGTATCGTTTTGAAGGGAATCTCATTAAATAGTAGATTTCTCTAACATTTTAGGCAGAATGAATACTAATTATTTATTATCTTTGGCAGTGAAAGTTACAGGAGTGCAGCTGAGCTCAAACTTGCCAAGTCTCATGTATCTGAAAAGGAGACTTTCTCACAGCAACCCCTGGACCTTCCCTTTAAGTCTCTCTCTCTAATGAGTATTCCTCAAGATGTTTCAATGATATATTTGATATTTTTTTTCAGGTACTTTGAACTGTCCTTCTAAAATGCTACTACTTGACAGCCCTCTAAGACAGAGTCATCCAATGCTGAGCTGATTCCCATCTGCAGTAGACTAGCAACAGTAACCTCATCTGCTCAGGTTTCACTGAAGGTCAAAAGCAGTCTAAAGGCCCTGCCTGAGAGGAATGAGCATCTCCCTTTTCTCCTGACATTGTTACTTATGTGGGAATATACACAGAGCTGCCTTTCATGTTTTAATTAGATTCTTATGTAAAAAGAGTATGTTTGTCCAAACACTCATGAGCCATCAAGCTGTTTTTTTCAACCTCTGTTATCTGATGGCCTCAGGAACCCATTCAGCAGTGATTTTACCTAAACACAAATATTTACTGTGAAGTATTTATCTTTGATTAACAGTCTAAGAAATTGCACGTATTCAAAAAGCCACTCAATTTTCAATGAGTGGGGCTACAGCAGTTTTATTAAAAATACTTTCTTCTGTTTTGATCAGAAAGCTTAAAAGAGCCGTGACTAAGATCCTCCCCCTGCAACCCCTGAACATAAGCCTACAAAAGTGAAGTGGTGCTGATCGCAGACTGGGGAGGTGACAAGCATGAGCTAGGTTTTACAGTAGTGAAGTTAAAGTGCTACTGTAGACTTCAAAACGGGCAAAGCACAAGAGCTCCTGAAGCCTCTGTATACAGTTACTGGCTTATAAAAAAGGCCATGTCTTCAACGTTATAGTTAGCTATGGGAGCCAGAATAATTCTCACACAAATTTATGCTTCTCTATTTTGCAATCACAGATTCATTTTGTGGTTCACACATTCAGTTTTCTAACTCTGAAATTGGATATCTCACATTTGAGGAAGTTTTAGTTATCTTTTGTGCTCATGAAGCAAAACTAGGGGGCAGTACATCATATTTCTCTGAGATGTCGCTCAGGGTTGAGTTCTGTGGAGATTTCTCTTGCTTCCTCCCTCTCATAAAGTTGTATTTTAGGTGGCTGATGTGAACTGGATGGCTAACTTTCAGCCAGTCATTTAGAAGAGATCAAACCAGGCCCAGAAAATGAGCACAAACTGTACCATCATGCACTTGCCAAACATGGTGTGCAAGAAATAACCACGGACTGCCATACTTATTTGTTATTGGGCTGAATTCTGCTCATTTTATGTAGCTGGGAATTTATAGCTACTATTGGGCTCTGGCCTGTGTGCTATGTAGAGAGAAGCCACAGTATTTTAGCAGAGGCTAAATAAAGCAATCTGAACATAATCCAGCAGTGTGCCCAGGTGGCCAAGAA
>VZRE01005079.1:0-59627 GCA_013396775.1 Cephalopterus ornatus
GATCTCAGAGGTCCTTTCCAACCCATGAGATTCTATGATTCTGTCATAAGCATAAGTAGAGAATCAATGTTTCTTTCTCCAGTGTTGACTCTCGCTCAGCATTCAGGGATTGTGTGTCAGGAAACTGGAGGAGCAAGTTGAAGCTGAGACTGGTCCATAATAGTGGTCCATAATAGTGAGAGAATGAAAGAAAATTATTTTGTTTTCAAAGCCATTGCACTTCACATTTTGCTCTGTGACAACAGAGCAAAACCACTCTTGGTTGTATTCCATTGGATTACAGGATGGAACTGTGCTGTAGGTGATTGAGTTTTTATCAGCTGAGCTGCCAGTAACACCCCAAGACCAGCCTCAAGTCCCTGCCAGGTTGCCTGGCATATAGACAGCCATCATGTGTTGGTTGTAGAACTGCAGGACTGTGACAGCTCGGGTGGGGAAATACCAGCTACATATTTAAGATTTTTCTTCCTCTTTGCAGACAGCAGTGGCCCCTCCAGTACTGTCTCCAGTGCAGGCCCATCCTCCCCAACTTCTGTGGACAACTGTGGTCATTTCAGCTTCTCTGAGAAACTTTCCATCAGCCCCGCAAAAAGTGAGGAGCAACTGACTAGACAGTCTCCTGAGCAGGAAGAGAGTCAGCCTCCAGGCAGAAGGCTTGACATGGAGGGGGGGGTGTTTGGGCTGTCAGTGGCAGAGCCAGGAGTTTCAGAGACCCTGACCTGGAATAAAGGCCCAGAGCCAGGCAGGCTGTGCAAGAAGGAGTTTGCAGAGGAGGACACTAACCCAGAGGAGAAGAACATGGGGAAGCTGGATGAAGAATCATCTGGGGAAATGCTAGATCCAACTAACACAGGAAACCCAGAGTGTGGTGCAGGGTCTGACCTGAGGCTGTCTGGGGAGAGAGTGAAGCCAGGTGAGGGGTGTGTTGGGGGAATGACTGGCCCGAATCAGTCTGGGCTGTCCGAAGAGATTCTGGTGCCCTGTGAAGAGGAGCTGCTGGGAGAGGTGTTGGACCCAGAGCATATGGGCAAGGAGCTGCTGGGGGACAGTGCTCTGTCAGACCAGCTTCTCTCTGGTCACCCATGCCAGGTGCAGGCACTGCCTCCTGAGAAAAGCATGGAGGAACTGCGGCTGCTGTGTCAGGAGGATCAGCAGAATTAGTGGCTCGCTGGACAGCACACTGCAAGCGCTTCTGGCCTGGAGGTAACTCAGCTTCCTGCACAGCACCTCATGCAGCTGGCAGTCCATAGCACAGAAGAAGCCATGTCCCAAGGCCACAGGACTCTGGAGTGTGGAAGGATCTGCTTTGCTCCTCCACAAGCCAGCTCTTTGCCATTCAGCAAGAATGTTTGCCTCGTTAAATGAACAGCAAATGCAGTCTTGGTACTGGCATGGCACCTCCATGGAGCAGGGACATGGCACTGCACTGGTGTCCCAAGGTCTGTGTGCTCACTGGGACAGCAGCATTAGAGGACTGGTACAGCCAAGGCTTTTGGGGTGGTAAGTCCGAGGGGACAGATACTCCCTTGAGACTTTTTGGCCCATAGCCTTCAGAAAAAGGCATTTTGGGCCCAAATTAATTGGATCTGTCAAAACCACCAACCTCCTCTCTGTTTCTTCCTTCCTCCTCTCTCAATTCCCACTGCTGGCCACCAAAACCATGTCCAGAGTCAATCACAGGAAGACTAGGAGAAGCAAAAAGCATTCTGAATGTGGGGAGGAGGGTAGTGAGGGCATTGAGTTCAAGACTGCCACTTGCAAACAAACATCTCTTTGGCGTGGCCTTGGATGTTTTCCTGCTGGGCTGGGGCAGGCGGGAGCATGGGGATCCAACCTGAGAGAGGTATGCAAGGAGGACACACACGGGTGTTTTTTTTCTTGTCCCCAAGGGTCAGGCAGGGTACAGCTCTGAAGTCTTGGTGACAGAAATTAAAAGAAATTGCTCTTTGAACAATTCAGGACTATTAGAAACCAGTAAGGAGAAATCTTTATTATATATAAAATGAGAAGTATTTAATACATATTTATGTAAATGCCTTGTGAGCACAAGCCTGAGGGCAAGATTGATACGGGTGTCCCTGCCGCATCCTGAGTGCCGGCCGGGGCTGTGCTTCCCACTCCTCCTATATTTATGGACAAGTCTGCGTGTCTGTCTGTAGCTAGAATTTGTGTTTTTGTGAAGCTGTGCCCAAAGATCTCTATGCTGTGTTGCGATGACATGTTCACAGTAAATCTATGCTGTGGGTCCAGTGTCTCTCTGTCTCTGATGCTGACTTGGCAGCAGTGTGTGTGCGTCAGAACTTGCAGGTGCAGCCCTGCTTATGTCCGCTGTTCTGGGACAACTGTGGCTGAAGTCACACTCAGAGTGAGTGCACAGGCTCAAGGCCAGGTACCTTTTTTTTCTACATGGACAAACTGGTCATACTGGGGAAGAGGTCCTGGCTTTCCAAGTCCCAGGGTGATTTGTGATAGAATGAAGACACTGGGACAATGTGTTTGGCCCCTTTCACTTAGTCCACACCTTCTGGTCACTTCAAGTACATCCTGGGTGCTGTGACTTCTTCCTCATGCCCAATAATCCTGATCTGCCAAGTTTGGGCATGTAAGGTCACGTTTGTTTGTGCTGGGAATGTAGCAGTCATGCAGCTGCCCAGAGTGCAGCACTTTGCTGGGGGCAGCCTGGCCCTCCTTGCGCCAGGCTGTGCCAGCCTGAGGAGGTGAAGGGCCTGCCCTGCCCTCTGCTCTCCCTGTGTTACAGTCCTGCATGAACAGAGACCTTGGCCATGGGGCTGCAGCCGTCCCCGGCCCCAGCGCAGGCTGAGGGATCGCATGAGATGCCCCTTGGGTACTGCCCACAGCCCTCGCCCCACACAGCATCTGCCTCCACCAGCATTGCTCCAACAGCCAGGTCCCTGCTGGGCACCAGCTGCACCTCCTGCCAGGACCCGCATTTCTGCCAGGGCCAGCGCCTGGGCATAATGGTCACCCTGATGGACCCAGCAGCACCTGCCGCAGGGTGTCATTGCTGAGAGGGGCCCGGAGCAGGGCCCTGTGGGTTGGGGACCTGGCTCTCAGGTGCTCACCCCACACCGCCGGATGCTTGTCACTGCACACCTTTGGGAAATGCATTGTGGTCGCAGCACCTCGATTACCAGGAGCATGGCCAAAGCCAGTGCTCGTTCACCTGGAGTGCAGCTGTGGAAATAGTTCCTGTTTTATGGTAACAGTTTGTGGTTCCTCCCCTGTCAGCACCAGCTTTGGCAGCTGCTCTGAGCTCTCCATCAGGCACTGCACAAGCTGTGGTGCCCTCCATGGCCATGATGGCTTCTCTCCTGAGGCCTGTAGCACAGAACCTGCTTTCCTTTTCCCTCGCATCCACCTGTGTTATTGTTTCCCCCTGAGGACAGCCAGGCAGGAGCAGAGCTAACTGGGCATCAGCCTCTCCAGATGGCATCACCACATAGGCAGAGCAGCAGCCATCCCAGTTTTCTGCTGAGTAACTGAAAGAGTGTTCCCTTGCACGGTCAGGTCCAGAGTTCTGCAGAGGTGCAAAAGCCCTACTTCTGCAATGGGGGCAGAGGGTGAGGGATCCCCACCATGCCTGGCCCCAGCCCTGAGCCAGCAGGTGCTCTGCCTGCCACAGGGCCAGAGATCTTCCCAAGGAGTACCAGCAGCACTGGGCAGAACTGCCATTCCCAGGAAGTGCAGGGGCAGGAACAAGGCCACAATGGAAAGCATGGTTTGGAAACTGTGAGGAGTGGCAGCATACCAGGACAGACAGGCTGTGCCAGGCTCCTCGCTGGATTATCAGGGGCTGCGTTCCCACCCCCCAGCCCTCAGCCAGCTGTACAAGTGTCCCAGATGTCCCATAGAGGGACCCACCAGTCACCCTGCTGGGGCTGGTGGGGGGGTGTCCCAGACAGCCTCTGTGTCTCTTCCCTGAGACACAGGAGGTTTTAGCAGCTGCAGGTGAAGGTGGAAAAGCCAAGGCTCGTCTGAGCTGGGAGACGTGGGAGGGTGGCACAGCAGCTGTGTCTGGTGCCCCTGCCTATAGTGTGGGCTCCCTGAAAGAACAGTTTGAAACTGGTGATGTTTTTGTTCGCAATTAATGTGGCTTTATTATTGATGTGTTGGGCTCCTCTCTTGACAGCAGTTAGTTACAGAGTGTTTCACATGGAAAATGGGCAAAAGGACAGAACTTAAGGAACTAAATTCAAATAGAAATATGATGCTGAAGAAAAGAATCAGGGCTCTGTTCTTAAAACATTTAGCGTAGAAGCTAGGAGCACAAGTTGCCATTTCAATACAGTTAAGACGTTCACTTTTTTAATTATAGGTTTAAAATAGTATTTTTTACCTATTACATACAGGAAGATTACGCGTTGTTGCCCACATGCAGAAACAAGCAAAAGCAGAGTTTAACTGTTTCTCTCTATAGTGTTGTATTGCCCCTGGCTCCGGGTAGGTCCTGCTGGCTCCTGTGGCCTGAGCAGGGTCAGGCTCTTTACAAATTGGCATCTTCATTAATCTTTTTCCCCATAGTTTTTTAAGATGGAAGTGGGGCAGGTGGAAAAAGACAGGGAGCGAGAGAAGCTGAAGGCAGAACAGACTGCCACAAAAAACTGAAAACAAAATGTGGAGCCTTGAGGACAGGGAATCGAACTGGTGTAGGATAAAGCTGTCAAAGCAGCAGAGCTGCGGAAGGCAGGAAAGGAGTGGGGAGGGCAGTGTTCCTCCTGGAACCCGCTACTGGCCGCACTCCTGCTGGAGGACGCAGGCACCTCACAAAGCCTCACTATTACTGCTGCTTAGAATTGCTTCAAGTTTAAAATTGAGAAAACATTCATGTGTGGGTCTATCTAAAGTTAGTGCATTAGCTTTTACATCTAGCCACATATAGGGATCCTGGGAGCCACGCTTGTGCCTCTGGTGCCTGGCATCCTGCAGCTGCCGCCACGGTGGGTGAGCCAGGGTCTCCCCAAAGCACTGCAGGCAAATCCCCCAACATTCTGGGGGGGAACAGGGGCAAGTGTTACACTGCCTGGTATTGCCAGAACCAACATTCATGGATGCTGACCCCATTGGGGAACAGAGAATGACATTTATTCTGCTGGCAGACACAGGGTATTTCCATGGTTAAAATGAACACAGCACAGGGCAGGGATTTGCTAAAGCCCTGAGTAAGCTCACATGCTCCTAACAAGGGCTGTATCCAAAGGGCTGGCTGTGCCTTGGGGAGGCTGCTGGCCTCAGGCCTTGTCCTGCAGCTGCTGGGTTTTAGATACAGCCTTGCAGAGACGTTTCGGCTGCCAGCAAGTTCTCTGTGGTCTTTTTATGTTGTTATTTAAATTGCAGCGTGTAAGTATTTGTATCGAGAAACCTCTGAACTGACACTAAAAGCACATGGTATCATGTTAACATGTATAAATTAAAATACCAAATCAGCAAAAAATGCCGCTAAACATAAAAAAAATAAATATATAAATTAAATGCAAGATAGACCATTTCCCTAGAAACTCCATTTTTATCCTAGGAGCAGGTTTCTAACCAGAATTTTCTTTATGTCACCCGCCAGAAAACTAGCACTGAGACTGAAGTGTCCCAGGCAAGTGCAACACAGGGTCTGATGATGCTTATGGTGGAGTTAGCCCTCGGCTCAGGGCCAAGCACAGCAGATAAAAATACCTTTGTGCCGAATGTCTAGCCTTGCAGCACTGCTTTCTATCTCATTCCTCCTTCCCTAGAGGACAGCCTGCTGCCATTCTCTTTGTCTTACAGAAAGATAAAAGCCATCTTTGTGGTAAGACCCTCTGTCAATGCTCTTGAAGGTGGCAAAGGCACTGCTGGCTCAGTGCACCTGAGCAGCCACACTCCTGGAGCTGCTCTCCCTGCAAGGAGAATGGGTCTCCCACACTGGAACAAGTCTGCATGCCAAGGAGGTCCTGGGTGGCTGCTCAGTAGCCATGGTGCACTCACGGCACACAACTGTGCTTCTGTCAGGATGACCAGAGAGCAATGACAGGCGCCCACAGTGGTGTCAGGGAATGAACTGCAAGGTGGCACTGCACAGACTAGCAGCACCTCACCTGCGCTGCCAACACAGCCCTGCCATGACAGGGGTGAAACTGAGCGTGACTGCACTTGCTACACTACTTTCTCCCGAGTACTTTGGGAAGGGGGTTCTCTTTCCTCACACCACAGCTTCTATTCCCCACATCCTGGACACTTTGGGGGACAAAAAAAAAGCTTGGACACAACTCTGAGGCTTGGAGCCTGGCACACAGGCAGCGAGGACATGGCTGTTGCATGCAGAGCTGGCACATCCAGTGACACTGGCCAGGCACCAGCCTCCCCCGCAGAGCCTGTGTGCTCCTCAGCGGCCTCACTACAGTCCTCCAGAGCCTTTCGTTTAGGGACAGGAAGGTTTCTCGTACATCTTGGGCCAACAATGGCCAGGGTTGTTTCAGCCCTTCTGCTGACGAGGGGGCTGTAGTTGTGCGTTTGGATGATCTTTTTGTGTGACAGTTCAGGCCACAGCCCCCTGTGCCACCTCCTGCCACACAGCTGATGTGCAGGTTGGCCACTGTGTGTGCAAAGCTCAAGTTAACAGGTTAGGAATGTGCTGAACCCTCCCCTCCCAGCACCATGTTCTTCATCCTGGCTTCCTGAGCACCCATGCAGGTGCTGCAGGATGCCACAGGCAAATATTTGGGACAGAAACTTGCCATGCTGGCATGTGGTGGTCCTGCCTAGTTGAAGTCCCCTTGCTCAAAAACACCTCCTATATGCTCAGGATGGGAGATGGAAGAGTGACCTTCACTGTCACATCACAGTTGAAGGGTTTTGCCTTCCCTCATCTCCCCGGTGCACTTTATTTGCCAATGAGATTTCACCTCGGCTCCCTGGTGCCCCATGCACTCTCTGCATGCAGCAGCAGCAGTTCATGCCTCACCAGAAAGATAAGGTTCATGGTGCTGCAGGTTAAATGGTAAGGCAGCCAGCGAGAGAGTAGTACAAGCTGTCACAGCAGCAAGGCAGCCAAGATAGTCTACAGAAACTATATAGGTAGCAGAATAAAGCAGGGAAAGTGAAAGTGCCCCTGGCCTGCAACTGCTCTTGCACAAACTCTGCTCAGTCCAGAAAATTACGGAGCCCTGCACTTCTTCCTCATGGCATCCAGTGCTGAGCTAGATGGATACCTGACAAATGGGAATCATGTAGAGGACTAAACCAGAGAAGAACTGGACTGTGATTAGATGGTGTCTCTGATGTTGCATTGGTGATTGAAGAGTCAATGGATGAACACAAAGTGTGAGAGATTTAGAATTCAATCTTACAGGCTGGAAAAGATTCGTCCTGCATCACAACAGTGCTGCTGCTTGCCAGTACCATGATGTTTAGCTCCTGCTGTTTCTCATGGGTCTGTTGATACCATTCTCGTGTCACCTCAGTATCATGTGTTGGAATCAATGTCACCTGGGAAAAGAAAGCAGCAGAGACGATTGAGAACAACCACAGTGACAAACAATGCCCATAGGAGCTGAGGCTAAAATTTCCTGTTAATTTTGGAACACTGTACCCTTGGTACTGCTTGCTCTACTTAATGTCTTTCAGATGTCAGGTTCTGAGGCAGAGCTTTATTTTATACAGTACCAGCACAATGGGGCTCTGAACTGGCTGCAAAGTGGCAGCACTGACACCATAATTATGAGAATGACTGCAGTGCAAGGGAGAGCGCTGTGCTTGGGAGCTCCAGAAACAATCTCAGAAAGATACCTCAGTGTGAAAAGGAATAGTGCTGGCAGTCACTGTTAACGGACACAATGACCCAGTGTGCAACTCAGGGACCTTGAAATATGAGGCTGCTTCATCTGAAAGAACATGCACACCTTCTTGTACATGTCTTCAGGAGTGCCCACCTGGGGTGTCCTGCAAGGCTGGCTAAGCAAGAAACATGTTTAAGGACATTCTGCCTTAAAAGCACTGTTAGTAAGTTGCTATCAGAAAAATCTTCAGAAGGCTAGCAACAGACGCCACTAGGTGTGGCACACTGACAAAAATTCCGACTGTGATGGTGCTTGATTTTGCTTGAGGATAGGCTCATCTTGCAGCAGGTAAGGAGGGGTGTATGATTTTTAAATGCTCTCTCCCCTCAGAAGAATGTGGAAGGAAGGACATATCTGCTTCCACTCACACTATTTTGCAGGTGTCCTCCTCCTCCTCATGGGTACAATTACTCTGCTAAAACTGCAGAGCAGGACATGCCCAGTACCATTTGCTTCCTCTCAGTGTACTCCTTCAGGTATGTTTGTGATACACACCTTCTGAGCACTTATGACATCAAGAGCATCACACACCCCTTCACATTTCCATGACCTACCTGTAGGTTGTCTCCCCACTGAGACTTCCCTTCGAGAAGTGCATCCAGCACTGCACGGCTTGGTTCTCCATTGGCTGCATCATTCCCACTCACAACATAATATGATGCTCGAACCCGCTTGAAGAACTCTGGGTCTGTGTTCTTTCCACTGCAATGGTTGGGGATGTAGGCCAAGTCCACGTAGACGGGTGGACCCACAGGCACAGAAAAACTGCTCTTAGGACTATTGGAAGCTTTGGAAAAAAGAAAACAAGATGCTATCAAAACCCTGCTGGAAAGGACAAACACTCAGATTAACACTGAAGGACTTGAATTCCAGAAAGGTTTCTTTCCCTGCAGCAATGAAGTTAAGACTTATCCAGGCTCTGCTGCATAGAGGTGACCTCGGTGCATTTCTGGGCCAGTGCTGTCACAGGTCTTGGGAGGGAAAGGGAGTTCTGCTGTTCTTTGGGGAGGGACTGGAAGGCTTTAGGTTCAGAAGCTTTTCCTGGGGAAGGGAATCAAAAATCTCCGTTATCAACTTTTGCAGATTTGTTATCCCAATCAATATTTCATCCTAATCTTCATCGTTTAATAACTTACATTTTCTAAAATAACCTGATGGCCTTTCTATGCTATTCTAGGGTATTACAGTAGTCTTTCTAAAAGTTTCATCCTGGCTTTCTGCCATCCCTGTGAATCGCTGCTACTCCTAGGACTCTCTTGCTCTTTCCTATCAACCTTTTGTACATCTCAACCTTATCACTGCTTGTAACTATTTATGTCTGACTGGGAAGTCCTGTTCTCTATTCTGCTATGTTTAACCTAGAGTTTTTCTCTATGTGGGACCTATAGACAGTGCATGCTTCAGAAAGGATTTCTTACCAGGGTTTGTTTTGATGCCATTAATAAGGCTCTTGCCAGGGTTGCTGTGACTACTTCGGGATAACTCATCCTCTGGCATCAGCACACCACGTGGTTTGGGCTTTTCTCCTCCATCTCTTTCTTTTTTGGCAGTGACAGATTTTGGAGATTTGTCTGATGGCTGTTTCACAGGAGTGGGTGATCGTTTCCCTTTCACATCTGATCTCCGTGCAGGTGATGAAGATTTGGGTTTGCTCAATGGCTTCCTTACACCTTTGCTCTTTTCTTTTATGTCCTTCTTGGAAATTTTATCAGTTCTGCTCATGCTTTGCTCATTTACCAATATATCAGGGTCTACCATGCAGACATCAGGGTGAGGAGGGTGGGGATGGGGATCTACCATTGGAACAGGCTGAGGATCATGGCTGGACCTAGAACTAGCATGATGAGCATTCCCCACAGCTTTGTCCACTGGGAGGAAATCGGCATCTTCATCTGAGTCCATGTTGGCATCTGCTGTGATGGACGGGCATTCTTCAGTCTCAGGCGGGACATCCGAGTCTGACTGGGAGGTTCCAGAATCACTCACTGATGTCGGAGGGGTTTCCTCCACTGTGGCGCTCTGCATGGGGCTGCTCCCAGTGTGGGGTGGTCTCCCCTGCACTGAAGGGTGACCATCCTCCTGTGAAAGGTCACTGTCTTCAGAGAGCTCATGGGGGCTCGGGTTGATGAATGAGGGAGAGAGCTCTCCCTTTCTCTGCTTGTATTCACATGAGGAAAATTTCTGTCCACAATCAAAACTGCCTCCTAAATGTGGCTCCATGTCATGGGAAGCATCTCCATGGTCCTCTGTTTTTCCACCTCTCTGCATATCTGGGATAAAGGCCTGGAAACTGTGTTCAGGGGACATCAGAGAGGAGGGGCGGCTTTGCCTCTCTGTGTCCTCTTTGCCTGCGCATGGAGAAAAACTGCTGTCAGAATCGGGATATGTTCTTTCATCGTTTGCCTCTGCTGCATGGTACATGCTTTGGAAAGCTTGCAGACTGGTGCTCACCTCTGTTGGACCATTGGCTGTGGTTTCGTCTTTGTGCTGATGATGAGGAAATGATGTCAACACATCAGGGAGAGATGTCAGTGTCAACAGCTGTTCTGCAAATGGTGCCTTCTGCTCTGGACTGCTGCCACAGGGCTGCCACTCTTCCTTCCCAGAGGATGGCGTGGGCTCTGAGACCTGGCACTCCTTTCTGCTTGGCAAGGTGCTGTCACCCATGCCACAGAGGAATGGAGAACCGCGTTCTTCAGCAAACACAAAATCTTTGGTTTCAGCTATATGTGTTTTCACAGCATTATCTGGAATCTGTGGAGACACATCCCAAGTACTCCTGGTACCTGGTTCCACTCCTGCACCTGTGTATGTGGAAAGCATATGAGAGTAGAAACTTTCTGCTGTAGTTGGTATCACAGGAGTGGTGGCTTCAGATGAAGGTTCCTCCGACAGGCTCGAAGAGTCATCTTTCAGCTGCTTCTGGGGCACAGACTCTCTCTCCACACCTTTGGAGAACAACTTGTCTTCTTCATATGGACTCAGTGGTAAGAATTTAGGAAAAGATGGGTCAAGGCTGCTGATTTTCTCAGAAACCTCCAAGTACTCATCTTTCTTCCCCTGGTCTGAGAGCAAAGCACATGGAGACTTTAAAGAAAGAGAGATATCCTCTAAACGGCTTGCTGAGGTTTGCTCAAGTCTGAACATGCTGGCTGTTTCACTCTTTCCTAGCATGGAGCTTTCAAATCCAGAAGAGTTATCCATCCCTCTGTCCTCTACCCTTGGGCCCTGTTTGTATTCCTCTGTGTGTTTTTTGGAAGCAGATTTCAAGTATGTGGCTTGCTCTGGGCACTCCGAGACCACTGCTGCACTTGGATAATCTGCTACACAGAAATGAGATTCCTTTGTGGATTCTTCAGCATCCTCTCTCTTTTGTGAAGAATCCTGTCTTCCATGGCACGTTTCTGAAGCTCTGCCCATGTCTGGCAAATCAGTGTAACCAGCAACATATGTCTCCACAACAGCAGCTGATGCAGTTGTCCTACTTCCATATGCCTCTTTCAACCCTGGACCAGAGGGAGAAGAGGAAGTGGAGCTGGGGGAAAGAGGATCCTGACGCTTGCTCTGCAGGAAGGTCTCTGAGACAGGGAACTTGCCAGTGGCTGAGCTGTATGCATAGACAGTGCCTGCAGCTTCAGCTGGAATGTGCAGTTTAGACTCCTTTTCAGACTTCTCCTTAGCACCTTTTTCTAACTCTGAGTCACTCATGCTTTCTTCCCCATGACCTGCTTTCTCATAGTATGTATCTTTGGGATCTGGGCTTTCAGATTTCAGGGACAGAGATACCTGCTCCTGGCTAGACAAAATGATGTTCTCATCTGGATGACCAGCATCAATACAGGCAGATGATTTCCCTTGATAAAAGGTGTCAGTCTTGCCTGTGGGAAGGGTAAATACTGTACTTGCACATGATGGGTGCAGTGCAGAGTCCAGTTCTCCTGGCAAAGCAGAAGAGACATTCAGTTTTTCCTGTCCTTCTGATACCTTAGGCTTCCCTGTTTCGGACAAGGGCAAGTATCTTTCATGAGTATCTGTATAGTCAAAGACTGAATCTGCTTTATCTTTAGGGGATGCTGGAGATGACAACTCTTTCTCAGCAGAGGTATAAAGGCAAGACTCCTCTTCCTTTGCAGAGACGTGAAAACTTTGACCTTTTTGAGAGCTCAGTGCTGTTACTGGCACCTTGTCAGTGTGACCTGGGCTGTCCGCACTCTTGGCTGTGAAGGGTGAGGGTCCCACTCCAGACACAATGACCTTCTCATAGATGTCAGCATACTTGAAACTTCTTTCATCAGGGTAGGGAGTTGGTTCTCTTTCTTCTTGCTCTTGTCTTTTGGAACTGTCATCACTTCTGTATGTGCAGACCCCTTCCTCATAAGAATAAGGCTCAACGGAGCTCCTGGAATAGGTCTCTCGAGGATACAACTCTTGGACGGCAACACCTACAGCCCCAGCATGGCCCATGGCAGCACTGCTTTTTTGACAAAGGCCTTGTCCTGAAGGAGAATGTGCACGCTGCCCTGACACCACAGCGCTCTCTTCTGGGGATGTTGCAATATATTCTGCTGGTCTTGTAGATTGCAACAGAGTGGATCCTGCTGCTGTCTGCTCTTTCCTTCCTGTAGAGTCATATAGACCCTCAGTGGATTTGCAGTCATCCTTCTGCCTTCTATCTGACTTGTATTTGCAGTCTATTTCCTGATACAAACCACTGATGTCTGATTTCTTCTCAGCCATCTTCAATGGGACATCCTCCCACAAAGGTGGCTTGCACTGATCTAACTTGCAAGGCCTCTCTGCTGCTGGTGCTGCCTCAATCTCCTTTCCCATTGCAGACACGGGAGATCCCGTCACTGCTTGGTCTAGTGACTTTGCATAGATATCTAGGACAGCTTTCTCCTCATCATCTAAGTAGGAGTAATCTTGTTTAGATGTCAACAATAATTCTTGCCTTTCTTTGTTTCCAGTTAAAGCTTTGGCCTGGTTTTCCTCATCAGAGACATACTGAAGAGACAGAGAAGAACCTTCCCCTTGTGTTCTTTCTGGCCCAGTGATGTCAGCAGGAATCACATCCACTTTCTTTGTTTCTGATGCAAATTTGGCACTCCTCTGTGTGTCTTCTTTGTAATCACATGCCTCCATCTTTAAACATTCTGTTTCTTCTTGCAGTAGCACGGGTTTGTCTTCAGCATGGCAGACCTCCTTATCCTCCTCACTGAGTAACTGCCCTCTTCTTCCACTGTCTCTCCCTTCTTGAAGATACCCAAATGCAGAGCTCCATGCTTCCCTTTCTGCTTCTCTCCAGGTGTGGCTGCCAGGCACTGTAGGAGGCAGAATCTCCTCCTTTCCCAGTTTAGGAAGGGATTTTGATTCAAATTCTGGTACCTCATCCAAGAATGTGCTCTCTCTCTCTTTGTCATATCTCTGCCACCCTCCCTGAACAGGGATCTCTTGCACCTCTTCAGGAAACCACACTTTCTTCTCATAACCTAAATCTTTCATGTAAAAGTCTTCCATTTCTGGAGATTTTTCTTCTTGAGCTTCCTTGAACCTGAAAGATTTTGCATCTTCAGTAGAAATGTGTGAGGATTTTTCATCCTCAGTTGGGCTAGATTCTGTAAACTGTAAGGCCTTTGCATCTGGAGATACTTCCTGAGAGTCTAAGTCTGCAGTTCTTCCCCTAAACGGGTCCTTTTCTGATGCAGAAAATAAACTGCTGTCATCTGGAGACATTTCTTCAGTTGAAGAATCTCTGGGTGACATGTCTTTAACTGAACTACTTTCTGGGCAAGGAGAAGATTTTGATGCTTCCTTCAGTTCTTTGGCAGAAATTTCCAGTAATTTTTCATATGTAGCTGGGCTCTGGTCTGTGAAACCCATAGATTTCACAGCTTCTGCAGGGAATTTGTCAGTGACATTGGACATAGTTTTTTCTTTTGTAGGTATCTCTTCTGTGAAACTAAGGGATTTGATGTCTTCCAGAGAAATTCCTTTAACAAAAAGGTCTGAAGAGATTTCTCTGCTGGGACTCTCAATGAGAGAGATGGATTTGTTCTGTTCTGGGGAAATGTCTTTAATGGAAACATGAGAAGATTTCTCTTCTGAGGTGTCTCCTGTGAAATACTGCACTTTTCCTTCTTCAGCAGTAACTCTCTTAGAAATATCTGAGGATTTTTCTTTACCAACACTTTCTTCTGTAAAAGAAAGTGATTTGGTGTCATCTGATGAAAATTGCAAAGATTTGTCACTTTCAGATTTGCTTTGGCTTGTGAACTGTGAAAGATCCACATTTCCTAGAGACGCTTCTGTGGTTGGAAATGGCTCAAAGGACAAGTGTTTTGAAAATCCCGTTAAACTTTCTGTTATGGTTTTAGTTCCTTGCTCTTTTTCTGGCTCTGTGCTGGGATGGGGGATTCCAGGATGCTCCTCCTTCTCCCTGATCACCGTGTCCTGCTGTTGGTAGGAGAGCCAGGACAGCTCCTCCTTCCTCAGTGGTTCTTCCTGCACCTCCTCCCCAGGAGACACTGGAAATTCACTGCCCAAGACCAGTATGGGCTGCACGGGTCTAGTTACTTCTTTTTCATGTCTGGATTTAGCTGCAGATGCCTCGTCTTCTCTGAGAGGTTCACCCTTGGCTCTCTTTCCCACAACAGAAGTTTGGCCTTCCAGTTTCTTGGCAGTAGCATCTGTTTGTTTTTCAAATAGATCTGAATCTACCGTTTCCAGCTTTTCCTCCACTGGAGACTGGTGGAAGGGTGTGTGCCCAGCACTGGTGGGGCCAGATGGGGTGGGAGAGGCCATTTTGACTGTGCTGTCATCAGGACTCATGCATCGTTCTTCAGCCTCTGCAGAGTCAGCCTGGGAAAACGGTGCTTCTTCAGTGGATAATGGCATCACTTCTGTGGGAACACTGATTATCACATTATCAGGGCATCCTTGAGGAGCAAACATGGGGGCATCGTAATGCCCTCTGAGTTTCTCAGGAATCTCGGTATTTGGAGTGCCATCTTCTTCATCCTCTTCATCTTCTGTCTCTTCATGAAGATTCTTTTTTTGAGCTTCCAGTTTTCTCTCTCCTTCTGCTAATGCATGGAAATCTTCAGGGGGTGGAGATTTAAAGCATTTGTCTTCCTCCAAGGATGATGTGGGAGAGATAGTGCCTGCAGAGGGAACGTAGTCAAGACCTTGGGTTGCTTCAGTCCGAGAGGAGGGCATGCTGTTTCCTGTGTCCAGAAGTAAAGAGCTTTTTCCAGTCTCTTCTGTTTGTGGTGCTGTTATAGATGCAACAGATTGATCTTCTGCTACTGAAGTTGCAAAAGATGAAAGCTTGTCACATTCTGTAATGGAGGTGGCAGAGGATATGTGTTCCTCCTCAGCCAGAGGTGCTGCCACAATATTTGTAGGATACGCCAGGATTTCAGACTCCTGGCCAGCATAGCCCTTGGCTGAAAGGTCAGCAGGAGGCACAGCCTGTATTCCATGTACTGCTTCAAAAGAGCCTGGGTGGTCAGGAACTGAAATGTCATACGCATTGACATCATACTTCAAGTGTGGGATCCTCTCTTCCTGTTCGTCATGTATTTCTTCATCAGAAATGGTCTGCTCTGTTTCTGAGTAGCCAGGGATAGTTTCATCTTGGATATAGGAAACATGTTCTGCTGCTGCTCCTGGTGGGACTGGCAGGCTGCTCAGATATGACTCTTCCTTTGTTATGTCCTTTACAAGTAACTTGTTTTTCTCACCCATGTCACTTAATTCTTTTTTCTTTTCTGTAGTGGTAGACAATTTGTCCTCCCTCTCATCCTGATTCAGCTCATAGAAGTCTCTGTTCTTTTCCACCTTCTCTGCTTTCATGTGCTGTTCTTCCTTTTCTTCTAGTTCTGCCTTTTCTATCACATCTTCTCCCTTTTCCTTCTCACTCTCTTCCTGCGCCTCTGTCCCCTCAATATACTTTTCGCAAGTCTTTGTTTCTGCTTCCCTCTGTTTTCTGTCCAAAGAGATTTTCTCCTCTTCCTCCTTTTCTTCCTCTTTGAACACTGGTGGCCAAACACCCTTTGCCAAGAAGTCTGTCTGTGATGGCACCTTTTCTTTGTCAGGAAACAGCTGAATGTCCTTGCTCTGTTCAGCTTTTCCCTCCCAGTATCTCATGTCACGGTTTTCATCTATTGTTCTTCTTTCATCCTCTATATTTTCAGCACAACCTCCCCTCAGTTCCAGATGATGGACTGCCTTTTCCTCTGTTGGTGATTCTTTTTCCATATTAGTAGTACTTATTCCCTGATCAGGAGTCCTTGTTTTCAAAATCTGATCTGCTTCAAGACAACTCTGACCAGTCATGTCAGCAGTGTCTTTTATCTCTGCTTCAGGTGCTCTCACAATCTTATCACTAACCTCCATATCAGGCAGTTCTTGAGTCATCTGCAAGACCCCTTTCTCCTCGTGCTTCAGCTCCTCAAAGTCCTTTGTAAGATCTTCTGGTGAAGACAGGACTAGCCTCTGTTCCGCTATAGAAGTCTCTCCTGGCTCCACCTGTACAGCTGCCCTCTCCATTGGTGATGTCTTCAGGTCAGCAGGTACCTTTTCAGGTTCCTTTTCGGGTTTGATTTTAATCTTCTCAGTTTTGAGTCTGCCTGGAAGTTTTGCCTTGTACAATGTTTTTCTTACTTCTGGGGTAAATGGTTTCAAGTCTGGTTTAGGAATTTTTTTGGGCTCTGGTTTGTTTTCTTTCTTTTTATCATCTTTCTTTGAATCCTTTTTTTCCTCTTTCTTTCCATCATCTTTTTTTAAGTCCTTTTTCTCCTTCTTAATCTCTTTCTTTTCTTTGTCTTTCTTCTCCTCTAATTTGGACACTTTCTCTTTGAGATGCTTTTTTCCAACCTTGTCTTTTGCCAATTTTCTTTTCTCAGCTTTGAGAGCATCACTTATTTTTTCAGGTTTAACAAGTTTCTCAGGAACTTTTTCTGTGTGTTCTTTAATCTTTTTCTCAATTTTAGCATCCTTTACAACTTCTGGTTTTACTTCTTTAATTCCCTCCTCAACTGCCTCTTCTTTCTTGACTTGCTTTGTCACAGATGGCTTGGGGGAAGACTTAAGACTCTCTTTACTGTCAGTTCTTTGTTTAATTTTGGTCTGCTTCAGCACAGGTGGAGGTATTCCAGAACTGATATCTTTCTGAGTAGCCACTGGGTACCTCAGAAAATCCAGGTGCTTGAGTTTCTCAAGACCTTCCAGTATCTTATTTTGAGGAGCATTTCCAGGAAACAAAACCCTTACAATTTTCTCTGTCGGGCTGGCTGGAAGCCACACCACTAGGGCTGTGATGGATGTGAGATAGGGAACAGAAATTTCACCTTCTTTCCCACTTGCGAGAATTATACCAGTCTTTGCTTTACTATTACCAGCCCATTTCTGCATTAGAAACTGCATTTCTTTACTGTCCTTGACAGGGTTCAGTATATACATGTCCAGCTTACCCACTCCCATTTTGTGGAAGAGTGTGATGGGCTCGATGGTGCTGCTCACTACCCTGTAGAGAGGCTCTGATTTAATGCCCAGTCTGTTAAGATACTGCAGTGTCAGACATGCTTCTTCAATGCTCCTCTTTACTTTCATTGATGCTTCAGGCATCTTCAGCTTTTCAGGAACATTAAAAAAAACCACCCCTAGCTCAGGAGAAATTAGGTTCTTCATCCAGTCACTATAGTTGGTAGAGCCCTGGGATTGTTCCTCCTCTTGCTCAGCAACTTTCCTCTGCAACAGCCCATTGATGCCAGGCAGGTTGTCTGCACCAATGTGAGTGAGCAGGATTGAGTCAATCCTATCCAGGTGCCTTACCAGCTTCCAGAAGCAGGATTTCCTCTCAGAGCCACCATCCACAAGGATGTTAAACCCATTGACAGCAAAGAGAGCAGAATCGCCTCTTCCCCCTGGGAATATGTAGCAGCAGGGCTTAGAAAGCTTCAGAAAGCCCCCTGAGGTGGGCGGCTCCAGGAGATCAAATGGAGACGGCACGTCAACTGTCTCAGAGACATATTCTGCAAACTCAGACACCCCATCCATCTCCGGCAGAACTGGATCAGGATTCAATTTCAGATTAATAATTTCCTGAAATCGAGAATGCCCAAGGTTGCTCCAGGCTCCTTCTCCCAGGCACGACACAGTAAGGGAGGCCTTGGTATCTGAGTCAGTGTTGCTGAGAATCTGGGTGACCTAATGAGACAAGCACAGACAAATAAAGGTCAAATAGAGCTCTGAGAGCTGTACAGCACTTAAAAAAAAAAATCCAGTTAGTGCAGAAATACTGAAGATGCCATGAGCACTTTACTGACAGGAAACATTGGGGGTCCAAAAACCCATTGAAAATCAATGCATGGGGGCATGTCTTGATCTCTTTTGAAATTCTTAATGTCGATGGGCTGTTGTGCTTCCTGACTGCTGGGAGTGCACTGTCCCAAGACCTCAGGAAAGTAAAGAAAAGCAGGAACCACTTTGTCCTCTTTCCTTACTTCTTCCTGTTTAACTTGGGATATCAGTCCCTGGCTTGGGCTCAAAAGTAGCAGGTTGGGCTTTTTGTTTCTGATTTGTGAATTCTAACTCTGAGACAACTTTTTCAATGCTAAGCATCACTGTCTGAACTTACTGTCGCTCACTGGCTAGTGAACCATCACAGAGCACTCTGTGCAGTTCTAGTGCCACAGGACTTTCTTTTTTTAATTAATTTTCTTTTCTGGAACCTACTTTGAAATTCATGACTCTGCCTCTGCTACACATACAGGGTTGGGGACATGCTACACAATTAATAAGTAGAATTAAGGTCCATATAATTTCGAAGGCTCCTTACAGCTGTGCTGAGTATATATCGAGCAAAGAAGTATTACACCTCAACTTCATAAGTATCTGGAATGAGATTAGCACACTGTATTCTCTTGTTTAGACAGCCCTTAACTGACTAGTTCCCGTCCAAATAAACAGATACTACAAATAAATGAGAACAACCAGCTTTAACAAAAATGAAAGAGAGCATACATGCTGATTTAATTACAGCAGCAATAATATCAATTGTCGAAGTATCACTTAGCCATTGCTGTCAATCAGATGGAGACATTCTAAGCATCTGGCACATGATCAGTGGAAGTAGGGCTTCTCAAAAACTGAAGCAGCATATCTGTATTGGCAGTGAGTGCCAACAGAAACACAATGTAAAGTCTCTCAAGAAAGCTATAGTATGGCTAGCTGAGATAATAAGCACTGGAGAAGTGGTTCAGGGGTGCCCTATAACGTTTTCCAGGCCTCACTGGACAAATACCTGAGCAAGCTTGCCTAAATTCAGTATTGACTCTGCTCTATGCAGGAAGTTGGGCTACAGATCTCTTATGTGCCTTTCCAACCTGAATGATGAAAGAATTCTGCAATTAAACATCAACATTTGTAGTTATGTAATCATCATGCAGTTACTTAATCAGCATTTACTCATCCCCTCATCATCTTTACATACCCCTGATGAACACTCTTAACCTTAGGTGCACATACTTGCTGCACTGACTATGGCAGGAAGAGAAATACCCACATTTACCAGGGTGATGATGGCCTCTGTTGGCTGTTTTCAGAAGCTGCCCACAGTTATGTTAAGACCTGCTTTAAGAAATTTTGAGCGTCTGCCCACTGCAGAGCTAGTCTGGAAGGTTATTTCAAGCTGAACACTTTAAGGAATCACCCATGTCTACACACTGGAAAACTTAAGCCAGGGAGTTAAAGCAGGATTCCCAAAACAATAGCATGAAGTATTTCAAACCCATCTGTCTGCAAATCTGCCACCAGAAGGAGGGTGCACTCTAAACAGGAGAGGTCATGCTGGATTATGGGCCACACTCACCTCTGGGTCTGAAAGTATCTCAGCAAACTTCTGGTAAGTGAAGGTCCCTGTCTGCAGGACCAAGTCTCCTTCCTGATCTGAACTCTGTCCACAGAGGATCAGTAGTTTGTGGGCTGATGAATCACACATCAACGAGCGGACCTGTTACCATTAGACATAGTGCTGCAGTCAGAAGTTGCCTGTACTCCTCACCAGCACCCAGAATCCTAATCCCATGGACAAGCAATAC
Organism: Cephalopterus ornatus; assembly: GCA_013396775.1. Lineage (NCBI taxonomy): Eukaryota > Metazoa > Chordata > Aves > Passeriformes > Cotingidae > Cephalopterus > Cephalopterus ornatus. Next base: position 19,928 of record VZRE01005079.1, read on the forward strand.
TCATGCGTTATTCACAAACAGCCAGACCCTAAGTTTTATACATACAAGAAGGTCGGTTATTGAAGAGGAAAGACACTGCTAGTGTCTGCCCAACACAGCTCCATATGTCACATCACAGTTACTGCACATGTCCTGGTTTCTGGCAAGACCAGAACACTTGGCCACTTCACCACACCTTGCAGCAGATTGGAAGCACATTCACACTCTCTAGAAGGTGCAAGGTGTGATCATGACCTCTACGTCAAGCAAAGTCAGGAGAGCCGATGTGGAGAGAACTCGCTGGCACCTCATCCTTACCTCAGACACGATGCTGTCCACATTAGGATTTACCAGGATCACCGTCTCCAGGGTATCACTCCGGTGATGGAGAGTTCTTTGGCCTGGGGAGAGAAAAGGGATTAGACAGGATGAGAGAAGCAGATGAGACAGCATCCAGCTACTGATATTTTAGCCTCAAAAATTCCACTTCAGCATGGGTTTGATTGCAAGGCTTCAAATTGCATTTGAGACTCAATTTAATACCTGGGTCTCATAGAACAAAACAAACTCTTTTCAGCAACAAGGAAAGAAATCCTACTTCTGCATCAGCAATTTGCCACTCAGCTCCAACATGTTCTGAAGTCCACAGAGCCAGGCACTTTGAGCTAAGGTTGGACTCGATGATCTCAGAGGTCTTTTCCAACCTAGTTGATTCTCTGATTCTGGGCTGCCTGCCTATGCCAGGCAGCTGTGCCTGTAACCGCTGGCACAGATGAATCATCCCTTCCAGACAGAAGTGCCTTGCCTCATGGCAGCTAGCAGAGAGGTGTCCCTGGTGTTGTCCAAGCCCTGCCACCACAGGGCTCTATAAGCCAGTCAGTGGGTGCCAACTCACCCATCACTGGAGTGGTGCAGCACTGATAACAAATCTCTCATCATTCATAACAGGTTTTTTTTCTCTTCTGAAGTGGTTTTCTTTAATCCAAATGTGCACTCCTAGGCTGCTGCTGTGGGGAGCACCTAGACAATATGAATGCTTGTTCTACTGTCAGAGGCACAAACAGGTACCCAGACAGGACTTTGCTCTCTTTATATATTTAGGGGGAAAAATGAGGAGCAAAAGAAGAGCAAGCAAGATCCTGGGAATGCAAAAAAACAGTTTGTGGGCTCACATTAGCATAGGCATTATATAGCTATTTGGCAAAATGCTGCCATAATGCCCAGGCCCTATTAATTTATTAAAAAGAAGGGTGGTGAGTGTCTGCCACGCTGACAGGCAGGACCAGAGCTACCTCCGTTTGCCCACATCACATGGCTCTGGATGCAGGACCCATGTACAAGACCTTCCTGCAGCACTTTTCTGGACACAGCAGGCAGCACAAAATCTTTTTGGATTCCAGCCTTTGCAAATACCTAGCTTTGGACATTACATCCACTCAACAGGACAGGCACTTAGAACTTAACTGTTTGAATGTGTAATTCATAGGGTTTAAGTCTTTCATAGGTTTAATCCCTCATATAGATTGGAGGGCCACAGATCTTCACTGAAAATGAACATCTATTTCTATTTCTCATCTTCCAGACAACTGTTGCTCTCTGACAATGTTGTTCTTTCCAGCCTCAACAACCTCCCATCAGCTCTTTCTAGGCAGATCTCCATCCTTCTAAAATAGCTCAATCAAGCTGGTATTTCAAAGAAAGACTCAAAAAGGACACAGAAAGAAGTCAGAGAAAGGCCAATACTCAGCAATCAAACTCACTTTACTGGAATGTTTTACTCACTCACTGCCAGCAACTAATCAAAGTGAGAGGGGCTCTAAGCTCTCAGCAGAACTACTTGCACTCAGCATCTCTAGCTATTTTCTGAACTTATGTTCTTTCAGTTTGGCTAAAAATATGGTCCTTCTACACTAAAAACCATTACTGTGCAAAATGCACTAAGGTCAGGGGCGTTTCTGTCACTCGATGTGGGATTGAGTGTACGGCTGAAGACACTGGGAAGCAAGTCTCTGCGCACAGCAGGGATGCTGCAAGTGAGCCATGAGGAGCAGCGTGGGAGAGTGGGAGAAGGTGCAGATGAGGAGGGCCCAGGAGGTGTTCTGGGGCATTCTGTGCAGCTGAAAGAAGCAAAACCTCACTCATCCTTGAGACAATGACAATTGTGAAGGCACTGCTGGTGCCTTGGCATTGCTGAGGTCCCAGGAGTGCTCACAAGGAGCACCTTGGTTCCCCACTGATTTTTTGTGCAGTGTTCACACAGCTCCCCACCACTGGGACCTCCACACCTGCTGTTTGGGGCATCCAGAAGAGAAGTGATCTGCTCCCATTTTTCAACATTACTACTGGGACAAAGTGAAACCCCCACCATTCTCCAGGCTTCAGCCTCTGCCACCTTGGTGCCTGCACACCCCAGATACTGCTCTGGCAGTGGTTACTCACATCACCTGGGGAACACAGCCTGGTGCACAGCACCAACACCAGCAACCTTGTCCTCATGCCACATGCAGTCACTGTGCCTGCGCATGGGCATCCCTCCAAGCACCGCGGGTGCCCAGGCGCTGCGGGGGTAGTGTCAGCCTGCACGCTGCCAGCTGGGCAGTGCTGGTGAAAGTGCCAGCTGCAAAGGGAAGGGGCCCGTCTGCAGCACTAACACACATAAAAACACTGCTGCTTGCTGCCAGTACTTCGATCTCAGCCCAGGCAGCTGAGCTGTCCCCCCTGGGGCTGTGAACAAAGCCTGGCTTTTAGCATTCTGCTGGCAGGCCCTCACCCCCAAGGAATGTCCCCTGCACACGAGGAAGAAAGAGAAGGCTCAAGCTGCAGGGCCAGCAGCTGCTGGCAGATGGGAGAGATGAACGGTGAAGAACTAAGTCTTGTGAAAGGCTGTGAGGATGATAAAGGGACTAAAGTGTTTTCATAAAAGGCAAGGTTGAGCATGGAGGAGAGATATTTTCAATACATATAAATAAATACCTGATAGGATGGAATGAAGAAGAGAAAGTCAGACACTTTTGTCAGTAGTGCTGAATGACAGGATATGAGGCCCAAATTAAGACACAGGCAATTAATTCCATCTGAACACAGGAAAACACTGCTTTTACTGCGAGAGTGGTCAAACACTGGAATAGACTGTACAAAGATGTTGTGGAGCATCCATCCTCGGAGATACTCAGAAACCCAGCTGAATGCTGGCTTGGGAAACCTGCTCTTGCTTACCCTTCTTGAACAGGTGTGATTGGACTAGACAATCTCAAGAGGTCCCTTCCAACCTACAATTTGGCAGTTCTGTGACTCCATGAAGCAGTGCAGCCCCCCAGAACTTTGCTCCAGACCCATTGTGGGGCAGATTCCCTCTCTTCAGCTGCAGCAGTTGGTTCTCAGGAAGCCATTTCCAGAAACACTGACTTACTGCACACACTCATGCACGCCAAAACCCCAAACTGTTTTTTAGCTAAATTCAGAGATAAAGCAGAACAGCACGTGAACTCCAGGATGAACTGAAAACTGTGAGTGAGACGGCAACACGGTGCCCTAGACCTGGCCTGTGCCCAGTCCCTGCTCACCCCGAGCTGCAGCAGTGACCTCCCAGCCCAGTGCAGCAGCACCCCTGCAAGGGCCGTGCCCAGCTGAGGGAACACACGTGCCCAAAGCCTCTGTGAATCCAAGTGCTCATCAGGCCGAGGAGCTTTCTCTACACAGCCTGAGGGAGCAGCTGCACAGAGGATTTAAATACACAGCCTAGTGCATCCCTCCTCTCACTAAACAAAACTACGCGCACCCGAAACACGTGTTGTGACTAGTGGTGTGACTGACACTGCAGTCATGGTGACTGGAAGCATGCTGTGCAGGTCATTGCCAGGTATTTGTCCTTACTAGAGCTCTATCATAATGAAATGCATGCCTGGAAACAGCACTGCAAATGGCAAAATCCCTCAGTTCTATTGACTAGTACAAGGAATCTGTTCTCAGGCTCCTGAAGACTGTTGTCTTCAGCTTGCCTGGAACAAACATCTGCACAGAGCTCATCTCCAGGTGCATTCTGAACACAGATCCCTGACCCTGCACGGCCCTCTCCAACTGCACTCAGAAGCTGTGACATTAAATAAATAAATATCATCTCTTCAGTAGCATTGTATTTCTCATTTTGTATGAATCCTCACTCTGTGCGTTCAGCCACATTCTGATTTCTGCAGTCAACTCTGTGCCTGTGCACTTCCCATCCACCATGTCCCCACCAAGACAGAAAGCCCCTACTCTTTACCAACTGTTTCTTAAGAGGAGAATTTCTTTAGTCCCTTCAGAACTGCCGTCACCTATCCCCACAGCCACTGAAATGAGTAAGAAAAGAATACAATATGAGAAGAAACACTGGAGATTCACAGGATATATCATTATTGTATTTTCTGTATTATCCCCCACTCTACTTTTTTATTGTATCATAACATAACCTAACACTAGCTTTGCACCAAATAAAGATCTTCAGTTGGAGCACACAGTGACACACAAATTTCACCCTGTTATGACTCTATTAATTAAGCTCTTATAAGGAGTCTGGAAAGTTTAATTTTTCTAGTGGGCTTGATTTTGCTTTTTTGACAATTAATTTAATGGGAGATCATGATGACTGTGCAATTTAGTTGCTGAAGTTCCTCACAGTTTTTTCTAGATCTGAGTCATCTATAAATTTAGCCACCTCCATGTTCATGCCAACCCCTTTCCTCATCTGTACTGATCAGCTTTATATTTAGTAGAAAATCATGAAGCCCTTGTATTTTACCTCTGGATGCTGCACAAACATGACCATATATTTCTTTGCTAACTTGTTTTCTGCCTTTTAAGTAGTTTTGACTCATGGCATTACTTGCCTATTACCCACAAAAAGTGCCTGCTGCATAGTATATGGAAAGATTTAATATACAAATGCTCCTCATTCACAACCTCAATGAAGTTTCAGAAAAGAGAAGGGGCATTCCCCTTCTCCGTACAGATCACATTACTTATCATTCTGCAGAAGTAGCAGCACTCTCACCCCAAAGGGCCACAGAGGCTCACACACAGCTCTTCCTATACAGCAGCCACCTTTGGGTGTCATCAGCAGAACCTGACCATGGAGGCACTACACAAACCGTCTCTGAGGTGGTGAACAACAGCTACTCTGGGCAATACTAGAGGATGGATTTCCATTACTAATTCTGAGGCAGCATTTCAGGATGTGCAGCTGCACTCCTGGACTATTAGTGGGAAGGGAGGAAAAATCTGATTTTTTTTTTAAAGAGTATATTATAGCTGAGGACCCTCATTGCTGTTCACAGCATTCTCAAAAGGGGCAGTGGAGAAGGGGCTGATCTTCTCTCTCTGGTGACCAGCACTAGATGAAACTCCATCAGGGGAGTTCAGATTGGACATTAGAAAAGGTTCTTCAGCAAGAGGGTACGGGGCCCCTGGAACAGGCTTGCCAGGGAATCGGTCACAGCACGAAGCCTGTCAGAGTTCAAGAAGCATTTGGATGATGCTCTTAGTCATGTGGTTTAATTTTAGCTAGACCTGTGAGGAGCAGGGTGTTGGACTTGGTGATCCTTATGGGTCCCTTCCAACTAACATACTCTATGATTATGTGGTGTATTGAGTGTAGAATTAATTCAGTTCTGGTAGAGGATAGCAAGTGGAGAGCAAAGCCACATAAACTCTGGAATGAGTGTGAACTAACCATCCAGGGCTGTCTGCATGTGCAAAGAGACAGAGGGAGAGAGAATGGAGGTGCAGACAGTGGGTTTAGTGCTCAGCAGTCAGGCAGACAGGGCTCTGCAGGGAGGTCAGGCTAGGCTGAAAGAAAGGGCTGTGCATTGGGGTAACTGTGACAAACAGGATGCCTGAGAGAGATGATCCTACAAGCAGTCAGATGGCTGTAGAGGCAGCAAAGGAGGTCATGCTGCCAGAGCAGATCCTTGTGTTCTGCTGCTTTAAATGGAAGCACCTAAAACCCTTGTAGCTGCAGAATAACCTCTGGGCTGGTCTGAAGGGCTGTCGAGGACAGCTACACAAGATGCTGCTTGTTATTTTCTTCAGTCTTTCAGACTATCACAACTCAGAGGTCTTATTTTTCTGTTGATCAGGACTGGAAGAGACACAGTTACAATGCACCATGCTAAAAACAGAGACCAAGTGTCAGACTAGTGGGACCCAGGTTCTCACCTTTGTGAAGGGATGCTCTAGGCCATAGCACTGGGTCTTCTTTTCAGGGACTGTGCTGAAATCAGTCATGATGCTCATTCTGGTACAATAAATCAGAAGGAACGTAAGGGCCAAAAGACGATTAAATGACTGGCACATCTTTGAGGAGAGGAGAGGCGAGGTGAGATTGTTGAGCGTGAAAAAGAGAAAGTTCAGGGGCAGGGATCTCACCAGTGTGTGCACCTGTCTGATGGCAGGTGCAAATCTGGGCTGCAGAGCTCCCAAGACCTTGCCATCCAGAGGATGGAGACTGCTCATCTAACTGTAGCTTGCCAGCGTGAGAAAGACCTGAAGAATGTTCAGATGACCTTGTGTTTTCTCTAAGCCATGATTTACTGGCCAGGGAGAGCTTTTCCCATCAGCCCTTTCCCTATCCAGGGTGCATTCTTTATCTCTCATTACCTCCCTTGTCCTTCTCACACCCTTTCCCTCCTTTGTCCCTAAGATTATTTGGGCTTACCAGGCCAGATTCTACCTGTAGAGTGAACACCAATAATACATTGATAAAAAATAACAAAGTTTCACAGTCTGAAAATGTTATCAAGGCACACGAGCTACAGTGATTAAAAACTGACTTCCTAACTTCCTGCTGTTGTACCCGATGTTATGGACATCTCTCTTCAAGGGGACACTTCTGAAAAGACTCTTACAAGAAGATCCTACATATCACTATGGCTCAGCACCTTTTGCTACACTTCAGCAAAGAGCTGAGCCTGGGATCACACAGTCTTCCTGATGCTCTACTGAACAAAGTCCACCTCTGGAGAGGTCGGTCAAACAGTGTATGAGAGTTCTTAGAGTGCATGTACTTGCAAAATTAACATGAGCTAGTGCAAGCTGAAAGACTGCCATTTCTTTCATTCTGAAATTGCATAATAACCCTGAGATAGTAACTGACTCTCTCATTCTGAGGCTGTGAAGCCTCCAACTGCAGCTTCTTCAGTGCCAATGAGAGAAAAAGGATCTAGCCCCAAATGGTGTCCATTTAGAGAAAATGAAACAACACAGTCATTCACAAACACTCCAGGACTGTACCAAGTATGGCAAGCCACAGCTCCCTTGGAGGGAGATTGCAAAGACCAGAGGAAAAGGAGAAAAGGTTCTGCACTGAACTTTAAGCAGGGTCCTGCCTCTCATCCCATCTGTGCAGATACACTGTCCTGTTTCCCACTGCACTATGGTCCCATCTCTCTGCCAGACAAAGGCCACCCCGTGGGTGGTGGGGAGAAGAGTGAACGTGCCTCTGTTGTAAGCAATGTCACACTCCCAGCACCTGAAGGGCACACAGCTCCTTCCTCCAGCAGGCAACCCGAACAGTGTGCAGCTGGCTAATGGGACCAGTTCTGGCTGATGGAGACTTGAAAGCTCTGCTAGCTAGTCAGGTGGGCTCAGGAGTTTAAAATAAACACAAAGATTGCTTTGGCAGCAGGGTACACAGCCAACAACTCTGGATTCACTATTCAGATCCTCCTTAACTACAGACTTGTGCATCCCTGAAACATTTCTTAGCTTCCCTGTACCTGGGCATCCTTGCTGCACTGCAGGAACAGCCCTGCCCTGGTAAACAGGTCACAGGGAGGTATCAACCCTTGAGACATGCTTATGTGATTCCCTAGCTGTGGGCAAAAGGGGAGGAACCCGTGGAGAACTCCAGCACCAATGCATGAATTGGAAAGTTCTACAGCACAGCACAAGGGAACTTCACACACACCTTCCTGCAACAGCTCACACTGTGCAAGAGCAGAGTCCTCAATAAATGTACAAAGAGATGGCTCCACACAGGGGTGGGCTGGAGAGATTCTGAAAAGGTGGTGGTGGTGGGGCATTTGTGGTGGATTCTAGAAAGGAAAGATTCTGGTCTAAGTTCATGTCAAAGGAAACTGTCATCTTCTCTTGGCAGAGGGAGGCACCTGCCTTAGGCAGAGCACCTGTACAGGGCCCAGCCCTGGGCACACAGCTGCGGCTGCATGAAAATCAGGCAGCTGTGGCTGCCTCTGGCCTGACCTTTGGAGGGTAAACAGGAGTCTACAACATGCTAGCACCCACATACATAGAATCCCAGGCTCCCAGTTCTAACAACAGCTGTATCAGGTTCAGCATGTGTTAAGATATGATCAGGTCTCTGCGTTCCCTCACTTTAAACCTCTTTGTTCTTTCTTGCTGTGACCACTTTACTTGCTGGGCTCTTGGGATTATTTTTTCATTCATCCTGACTATTCAAAACACCTTCCAGTTTGTTATTGTGCATGCCTATGACAGACATGCTGTTTACTTCTCAATCTTGGTCTGCCTTCAAGGAGCATGGAGAAAACTGGGAGAGTGTATTTTGGAGCAGGAGGCTCAGTGTTTGCTGCCTCAGCTCTTGTGGCCCGACTGGAGGCTCCCACAGGGCAACTGGCCCAGTAGGGCCTCCACAGGCACTGACTGGCTGAGCGGCTGCGGAGGCAGCCATCAAGAAAAAGGAACCAGACCCCAACCCCTTCTCAGAGGACAAGAGGGAATCCAAAGGATGATGGCACAGTGGGCTGCCCATCACACGGGCAACCCCCAGCTCGCTCCCTGCCAGACAGAGCGGGATTGCTCCCACCCCACTGGCTAAAGCCTGTGCTTTTGTGCAGAGAGATGGAAATGGGATCTATCCACATCTGCATCCTAAACAGCAGACTGTGTAGCAAGTGTCTTTGCTCCCTCCCCCAACAACTCTAAGGAATAATAAGTTAATTATGCCAGCCACAGCTATCTCAATAGGGGCACAAAGAAGCACTTGGACCAGCAGCCCCTGCAGTCAGGGAGGCATCTGTACTTCAGTGCAGTCCTGAACTCACATGCTGGTTCCAGCTCAGGAACCCAAACACGATCTCTTACACCCCAGGGATGCACTTGGATGTGTTTATCAGGTTGACAGGACAAGTCCGACTCTGTTCCTCCTTATCCTTTAACGGCAATATTTTGTGCCAGATGAGAGGAGACTCTCAGGCAAGATAAGTGGAGAGACACCAGCTGAGGAATACAGCTGGAGCTTGGTGTAAACCCCCAGAAAAGCCTAAGAGAGATTCTGAGTCCTATGGGGGAGGCTGCCATGCACAATGGTGCCTAACTGCTGCCTTCCAGAGCCCGAGGAGATGCAGCAGTCCCAGCAATTCTAGGCATATCCAGCTCTGTCGCTTTACTGGACATAAGCAGAGCAAAGGGCTCAGCCAGCTCACTGTGGATCACAAAAAATGGGCTGTCTCACAGTCTATTCCCCTCCTTCCACAACACGTGATGGCTACAACAACTACTTATTATCATAAAAACACTATCGGAAAAGTTGCTGTAGTTTTAGCTTTCTAGTGTGTGATTCAGCAGCAGAGAATGATGAGGACCTGGCTTCAGACAGTGCTTTGCGGACCACCAGCAAGTCTTTGGCCTCCCATAGCCTGAAAAAGCCTATAGTAAAGATTTATTTCATCCACTTTCTAATTTTAAGTCTTCAAACACTGTGCAGAAATAGATAAATATCTATTTATTTGTCAATGGCTAAATCAAAAAATCTATCTCCTTAGAGATTTTCTTGAGCAGTTTTCTCAGAGAGAATCACTGTATACCAGCAAAGGGAAAATACATTTTTAATAGGAATATGAAAACCATCTGAAAATTAAGAGGTAAGAAGCTGCAACAAAGTGCTGAGCACCTGTCAGGGAGGGCCAGGGCAGGGCTGTGTGCTACCTGTGGAGCAGTGGAAGGGAGCATGCAAGCCATCACCTAACAGGACACAGATGGAATCACACAGGGCATAAAATGAGGGATTTTAAACTGCACCTAGAAAAGAAGGGGAAGCCAATGGTGTTTGAGCAGGAAAGTATTATTGTATGTATGAGGTTTTATTTTTTATGAAAATTTCAAAATAGCATTTGATGATTTTTCACATTGACATACTGAGTCACACAGTTAAAAACACAGCACCACCAAAATAAAGCCCCATGGATGCGCAACAGGAGATGGGTCTTATCTGTAGAAACTGAATAAACAAAGCACAGGAAAGCACAAAGCAGTGTGCAGAAAGAGGGAAGATAATTCAAACCTCAATTCTCTACCAAGCAAATGACTCCCTAGGGACCGAAAGCACACCCACACCAACTTTTACCTGTTAAAAAGGGCAAATCTCCAGATACCAGCTTTAGCTTTAGTTAATATCCCAGTCACAGACTGAGGGAATTTGGTGTACATGTGGTACATTGATCACTACTGCCCATATTCCCGTTATATTGAAGCTGAGTAGAAGAGCATCCACTCCAGAATACAACCACACATGCACTAAGGGTCACCTGCTGTGTGGCTCTATACCCCAAGAAAAAGGTGACACGGATTGCACCCAGCCCTGACTGGGGGCTTGGCAGTGCAGCACACAGAGGACTGAGCAGAGAAGGAGGCAGCACATGCAAGAGCATCAGGTGAGCCTGAGCAGAGCTGGTGACACAATCTGTACTCCTCCGGGGCTTTAGCTTGAGCTTCCAAGCAGATCACCCACCCAAGTGTCTTTGGGAGGACAACCAGGACAACCAGTCACAGATACAATTCCACCAGACACTGGCACAACTCAACACTCTGACTGTAAAGGGGGCCATGAGGTGCTAACATCAGGAAAGAATAGAGCATCTGATTTGGGACAGAATAGGCATAAACTTCAGAAGAGCTCGGAGGCAATGCAAAAACCTTAAAAGCTGCAGAACTCTGCAAGCAGAGAACTTGGTGTAAAAAGCCACAGAAAGAAGACAGCAAGACAGCTCCAAGAGGGAGAAAAATTTCTCAACAGGAACAAAGTCAGAGTGAAATTAATTGAGAACCATACTAGGCAGGACAGAGAAAGGAAAAATACAGCAGTTACGAATAGAAAGAAGAATACTTCTGGGAGACCTAGGCTGCAATAGGTTTTAAAGAATATGGGAAAGCACAACAGATGAAATTAATTACTGTCAAAAATAGTAGTGGGTGGTCTGGGGACTCGCCCAAAGCAGGGGGTCAGAATGGTACCGAATGGTTTGGGGTGAAGGTGAACAAGGTCTGGTTTCTAGAAACGTTGCTGAGTCTGTCAGGATGAAGAGGGCTGAGGAATCTGAAAGCACGCTCAGGTTTCCTTTTGTGGATGCAGCTGGAGATATCTCATAACTCACCTTACCATATTGTTATTGCATGTCAGTAGAACTAATCATGCTTTAAGGTAAGAGCAGGCTCTGCAAAGTAACTGACCAACTCCTCTGGGGATTTACTAAAAAGGTGAACCAGCAGCAGGGCAAGAGGAGGAGATAAAATATTCTTTAAGGTGTGGGAGGTTGTGGGCACTTGCCACATCCCAGGAGATATTCCTCCTAACCACTTGCCTGTTTTTCCCATCTTCCCTCCTCCCTGTGATATTTTCACGCCATCTACAGCTCTTCTCCCAGGCAACCTCTATTTCTATACCATGTCAACCATAGCAACCATCTCATTGCTCCCTAATTACACATACTGCCTCACTTTTATGCTAAAGAGCAATCTGATATCTCAGCCATTTTAGAACCACTAATTGAAGTTGCAGATGTTCACTTTGGAAACAGCTATATATATTTCCAGAAGTTACTGCCCCTCAACTGAAAGTTATAGCACTGAGATGACAGATAAGGTGAGCACTCCTACCTAGCTCGCCAGGTGCAAGATTTGCCATGAAAGATTCTGTTCTCTGCAGCAGCTCTGCTGACTCATGCTGGCCTGGCATCCTTGTGCTGTGGAACAGCATGTGGCATTCACTGAATCAGGAGTGCAGTCCTGCATAGAGACATGGCCTCCACCTGTGAGGAGCTTCTTAAATGTCTCCAGGTAAATACACAAAAGGAAACCTAAACACACCTTAAGACACCCTCTTATCTGGTGCCCTCACTCCACCAACCCCTGGCAGATTTATTATAGCTGGTCCCTTTGGACACCAAATTAATGTTTCCCCTTCCCATGTCGGTGGTACTTCAGCTGGGAGTTGCTGCCAGTCACTGAAAAGACGTGCCACAAAACTGCTCCCCATTGGCACTGAGGCAGATGCCTTCATGCTTCAGGGATGAAGACTCCTGTAAGACACAAAGTTGGACAGCTTATGATCTCTTAATTTTAGTGAGAATACGCACCCCAGGACACGTGTTCTAACCACCAGAATATAGCACAGATTGAAGAAAAATGTGCATTTCTCCTGATTTTGAAGTATCTGGGTAATGCTGACTGACTTGGAGGTACAGCTCATGATGTGTCCTATCTCTCTTTTTTTTTTGTTGTTTGGACAACTGATCAATATGACATGTGTAAGCAAACTGCCTGAGGCAGGGGCAATTTAATTGTATAAAAGATGGGATGGCTGAAGATACAAGGAAATAATTCTGAGATTTCCTCCTGTTTGCCTACTGAGATGCCAAATTTCCTGCCTCTGATTTCCTGCAACTGTTCAGACTCCTAAAATCTCTTTCCTATTCTGAACTGTTAACAGTCTAATTCCAAGTCGCTTTTCTTCTCTCCCTAGCTTGTTTTGAGGATGATCTGCTGGATGTCACCGCTCTTTAAGATGCAGATATTAAACCAGCTATGGACTCTGGTTGGTAAGGTGCAGGGCTGTATTCTACCAGCCCTTGAAAAAAAGCAGCTGTCCTCTGCCAACAACTTTCTTTGATGCATCTTGATTTTGCACTCTTGGATCTAATTGCCTCATGACAGATCCTCTGCATAGTCTGGGTTCCTGGGATTTGGTTTACAGCGTGGACTACAGCGATAATGAATGGGATACAGAAAGTTATTTCAATGTGCAGAACTTCAAGGCCTCCTGTCCCTTCTGCCAGCAAACACAGGGCCTATCCATTCAGCACGGAAGGGGCATTCAGAGGCATTTGGGAGAAGCCAAGGAGGTTTCTAGCAGAGTAGCCTGGGACATTCTTCTCTCTCTCGATACTGGTGACAAGTCCACTCAGCCACTGCCTCTCACCAGTCTGCTTGAGCTGAGCTCACTCAAGTCTTAATTCATCACAGGAGGCCCTGCTTCCTAATGCTACCCCATCTAGCCAAGTCCCTTTAAGCTTGCAGATTACATAGTGGAATCAGGGACTGAACTTACTGACTGGGGAGAATAAAAAGGATTGGAAGAGGCCTCCAAGACCACAAACACTTGTTTCAGCTCCCTCGGAGCTTTCTCACTCATTCAGCTCCCTCGGAGCCGTGCAAGCACAGGACCCTTCCATGCTCCCATGCCTCCCTCTCTCTTAACAATAGTCTTTGCCTTTGAATAGGGACCAACAGCAAGAAAGAAATCACATAACAGTTAAAACACAAATCTAACAATTGCACTCATACCTAACAGCCTGCAAGCTGGTTCTTCAGAAAAATGTCACACGGACCAAAGCCACAGAGAATCACCCTATCCAATGCTTTAGGAGTCATATTTTAGTGAGGCCGCTTACTTATTACACAGCCTAGCTGGTGTCTGCATTTCTGCCTAAGTACTGCAACTTAGCCTACTCCTCTTAATTCATTTTAGCAAGCTTTTCAGAATATAAATCTAGTCACCTAGAAGGTAAGTCATTGGCTTCTTGCCAATTTCTCCTCTAAGAGAGCTATTAGCATCTTGAGTGCCTGATGACAGACCGACATTCCTCAAACAACTTTCAAAAGGGAGGTACTAATGGCCTTTTCCGTCTAATTTTTCTCCCTAATTATTTAAGAATTTGACACTGGAGCTTAATAGAGAATGGACAGATGAGATATCAGTGAAATAAAAGATTAGCAAAGTACAAATGCAATTAACTGAATTTCTTAACTTGAAGGTCAATAGAGGAAAGCCAGTTTTGCTGTCACGCTTTTTTAAGACAATCCATTTGCAGCTAGAAACAGCACCAAACCTTAGAGGAAACATCCAAGCCTTTACTTTCAAAAGCAAAGAAAGGGCTCACTTATTTCTTTCCGAACACAGACACTGGGATGATGACGCTTTTCAGAAAGGCAGAAATTAATCAAAATTGTGTTCCTCATCAAAAAAACACAAACCAACAACCCAATCCAGTACTATTCTATACATTTGAGAGATTGGTCCAGCAAGACTTCAAGGGCTGTTTCAGGAGAACTAAGAGCCTGCTGGCCAAGGAGATCACTGTTCAAGTTAATTTTTGAATAAAGCCTCAGAAGGACAGAAGTTTCCTCAAGAGCTGGATACACAGCTAATTTTCCCATTAGCACTAACTTCTGAGATCCTGGAGAGGAAGGCAGGAGAGAAGTAAAATTGATCTGAAATTGTCAGATTTCTACATGTAGAAATTTATCTCCATTTCTTTAGTGTGAAGCAAAGGTAAAAATAAGCCACATAGCTTAGGCATAGCAAGGCCTGAACTGACAGACTACTTTTTGCGCGTCCAGCCTGCACTGTCCTGCTGTGATAATCCCAGCTCCCTCCACATTCTCTGCAGTCCACAGCCATATTCTCAGCTCCACTTGTGAGCCAAAACTACCAACTGTGCAAGTGGCAGCATGCTCAGAGATAGCCATAGGCTGATGGCCAGTTTGTGAGCAGGGACTGCAGAACAAACAGATTTGTACTGTCCCACTGAAGGCTCTGATTCAGATCACTCAACTGCCCCACTAACCTTCATAAAACTGGTAGAAACCTGGTACTTGTAATGCTTTAGTAGAAGGAGAGTGTTTACTGCAGACAAACACAAAATGTGTATTTGTAAGAAGAACTCATATCATGCAACCAAACACCTCTAAGGGGATGGAGAAAAAAATAATACAAACTGAGAAGTTAGAACCAAACTAGCTCAAAATACTTTCTCTAGTCTTTCCTGATTGGGCGGATGGAGAGTCTCTATCATCTCTACTCCCTTTCTTCCCCAGGTACTTTTGCTTAACAAACCCTTCCCAGGCTGGCAGATACTCCCTGTGTTTTGAACTAGCTACTACTGTCAGACCACTGTTTGCTAACCAGACAATCTCAACTGCTTTGGGCTCCCACAGCATCTCTTCTCAAGGGCCTGGAGGCCTCTCTCTTCTGCCCATAAAGGAGCAGTGGAAAGTCTGTGATAATGCCAGTAGCACCCTGTGCTAGAAGCAACACCCACTAAGATATCTATATTCAGATGCCTATCACAAGGATGTATTACTGGATCCTTACCTGCTTCTGAGTTTCTTCTTCCTTTGCAAGATGCAGCTATCGCAGGAGTTACCTAGGAAGGTCTGCATATGAACATGTACAAGGAGCACAAAGCATGTCCATAGAAGCTCATCTGAGGGATCCCCCTTCTGCCCTTACCCCTATGTCCAGTCATGCCCCTTTGACTGAAACACACTGCACCTCTTGTTCACATACACGTGGCTTCCCCACTCTCAGCAAAGAGCTGGCAATTGCTCACCATGCTCCTGTAGTCCATTGTCCATTTACCACCACATCTGCTGAGGATGTGACTCAGGTATGCCAGCATCACAGACATGAGAGAGACTGACAAAAAGACATGTCAGGACACAGATTGTTTTGTCAGGAAAGACACTACTGCCAAGCTACACATCTCTGTCTACATAATGGGAGTAGGGCAGAGGATCTGACAGCCTGGCCTTGCCAGATTGCGGGAAAGGAAAGGAGAGGAGATAAAAATGAGTCTCGGCTTGCATTCAATAACTACTTGCTGGAGAAAGTGTAAGGACAGACACGCAGGCTAGACGCAGCCAACCAGTATGGAGCCATCAGGGAGACAGGGAGGGTACTGACCTTACTCAGCAAAAGGCCCCCTGCCCCATCAGAAGAAAGAGGAATCCTTGTCATTCTGGAACAGTGCCCAGCCTGCAGGGCTTTTCACAGTGGAACCAGAGCTACTTGGAATAGAAACAGCCTAGTCTCTGAGATCAGAGAGTTTAAACTGGAGCTTGTTTTTCTGCAGTCATAAGCCAGCAGGCACCAGCTGCAGAATTTGCCGCAGTGTGTGTGTGTGCGCGCGCGTGTTTCTGTGTGTGTGAGTGTGCAGCAGCCACGCTCCTCCCCTCCAGCCTCACTGTGTGATCAATGACACATTGATCACAGCTCCCTCCTTTTTCCCCTCCCTACATCACTGACAGTCCCAGTCTGATCACTCTCAGCCCCCTCTCCTCTTTATTAAGAAAGCTTTTGTTGGCTTCACTACTGACTTCTTTTCGTTGCTCCCTTCCTGGTTAATGAGGTTTGCTTCTTCTCTTTCCCCCTCTTACCCAAAACAGCAGAGTCTAACAGATATTCATGGTCACATAGCCTGGTCTGTGCAAAGTACTTCTAGCTCCTGTTCTAGCTCCTCTAGCTCTGGACACCGGAAATAAAAGGCCCTGTTTTGAAATACTACAACGCGTTTCAGCATTAGCATACAGATAATTTAACGCTTTTAGCAAGACGTTTACTGGTGGCAACACTAAAGGGTGCCAGAGATACCCTGTGAAAATAGAATCCCATGTGTCTGTGACTGCAAAGGTGTCATCGTCACACGGTACCACTGGCAATGCAGGAGAGCTAATGATAAAGGGACCGCTGGCTCCTTATCCCTCTGTGCTACATTGGCAGTACGGTGACATGAAGGATGCCAAAGACCACTGCTAGGAAAAAGAAAGCACTTTGCTATTCTCATTACTTAAGCACAAAGTCCCTCCCTATATCCTACTAGGATGAAAATCAGCTCCAAGCTTGACCACATCCCCCCTCTGCTGCCCTTGAAAGGCTGCATCACTCACATTTCACAGGAACCTTCTTTTTTTCCTCCCTCGCTAACTGGACCCATTTGGATGCTTTTTGGCTTCCTGCAGTGGAAGAATGTAGTGTTGAGAAGCTTGAAGCCAGACTTCAGCTACTTCAAGACTACTCATGTGTGGGCGTGCAGCACTAAAGGAAAGAGAAATTGCAAAAGGGGTCCAGCCCTGTATCCCTCTTCCATCGAATCAACAGCACGACAGTCCACCTTAACTACCCTCCCCCCTCCTGCCTGGCATTAGCATCATTCCAGCATCAGCACAGAGCAGAACAGTGATACAGACATTAACAGTCTTTCACCAAGCCTTGCCCAAAGGCATCATCTGTGAGGTGCCTTGTGCCACCTCCTCCCTTCTCCAGTAGCACACTGTCACAGGGAAGACCGTATGGGGATAAACCGTAGTGCTGCAGGATTCCTTAAGTCCCTGACAGGCAGATTTCTCCAGATTCTTCTCTAGACCTATCTTCATACATCATTCTCTGTGCTTGAGCTAAAGACACAAGTGCGACAAACAGCTGAGCAGCTGGGGAATTCGGGTTCTGTTCCTATACTCGGGCATAAACAGCTGAGAAGGGGCAAAGTACGCAGATCATAAAAAAACCAAGCTCCATCTGCAGCCACCTTCCCCTCTTGTCACTAGTCCCCCTGAACCGTCAAGTCGCCCCCTACTCAAACAGTATCAAATTCCAAGCCAAGAAAACCGCACCCGCTATGACCGCTCCGCGCAAGTGCGTTTCCTTCACCTGCGCCTCTGCCAGCGCTGCGCAGCCCCAACAGCTCATCCTCATCGGGACCGCACAGATCCCAGCCAGGGCTGAGTCCGCTTGCCGTCACCGATATCCCCCGCCACCTCCCCCGAACAGCCCGTCCAACCCGGCCGACCACTGTCCTCCAAAGCAATGAGCAGCATCCGACTGCGAACAAAGCGCCGCCGTCTCCGTCCCGCACCCCACGGCACTGGGGGCTCCTCACTCCCGAACGCCTCGGCGCCCCCGTTGCCCGCCCCAGGCCAGTGGGGAAGGAAGGTGCGCCTACCATCCTGCCCGGGGAGCTGCGCCGATCGGCTGCCCGGAGTGCGGCGGATGCGCCGGCACGGCCCGGGCTGCGGCGAGCAGCTGCCTTGTCACGGTGGCGGGGAGGAGCCGCCGCGCCCCCACCCCGGTGCGCAAGGCGGTTTAACCCTCTGCGGGCCGCGGAGCGTCCGCAGCGGCAGCCCTGGGACTCCCCACGGGCGGGCCTGCCCGCCCCGCTGCCCTGTGGCCAGCCCAGTGCGGCTCCGGCGCTCGCGCGGAGTCCGGGCAACAGCGAGCATCAGGAGCCCGTCCCGCGCTGGCCCTGGCCCAGTTCAAACCCTCACCCGCGTCCCGAAATATCCTGCAAGGGTGACACCCCAATCCGCGCTTCGAAACACCCGGTACGGATGAAACCCTGGCCAACACGCGTGCCGGTGCTGGCTGAACGTTTTTTTCTCAACACCGTACCATCAGGCTGCTCCTCACGGGCTGCCCAGAAGGGTGCTCCCCATCCCACCTGGGAGGGCTTCGGTTTAAGCGACTCTTAAACTATAATCTCACGCCGGGTTCCGGCTCTAGAGCAGCTCCTCCATTTAAAGACGAGCGACACGAACCACCCGGCACAGTCTGGGCCACCCGGGCGGGAAGAGACGTGCCTGGCACCACACACCAGCACCTGGCTGCTCGTGCACAGGGATGGGTCAGCAGTGACCTCGGACCCCCCCACTGGACAGACAACGAACTCGAATGAGCGAGGCAAGAACGGTTTCCAGCACTGTTTTCAGATAAATGTTTGTTGTCCAAGAACCTTGCAACTTGTTTCATAACCAGCAGTGTCCAGCCCATTTGACCTCCTTGTTCCTGCTCTGCTGGGCTCAGGTCTCCCAGTACGGCATTGAAATTACTCCATGGTGCGACAGTTAGCCATAGTGATTTTTTTTTCCATAGCAAGAGCTGAAGCCACTCTCAGTGCCCTGCTTGCCTTACACATGATCCCAGTTTACTTCTAGATTCCAGAATTAACTGTGAAAGCTGGAGATGTCCTGTCTGCCCTGTCCCCCTCACAGTAATTTTTCAAGGGCTGTCAGACACAATGGAATGCTCAGGAATAAAAATATCCCAGAATTTGTTATAAGTTTTAAAAATTAAAAAAAATTAAATTAGAACCTTCTCTTCTGTAGCTTTCAGATAATCAGTGGCAAATACTTGTGAACCTCAGGAAAAATTATCACACTGGAATCAAACATCTTAGATTTCTCTATGTTTCACACAGGTAACATATCCTCATGTTAACACCCTATTTAAGAAGATCAAAGGTTAAAAATTCTCAAGGGACAAACTATTAAAAAATAGCTCCACACTATGGGAGTTGCTTCACTACATCTGTCATGTCCCAGACTTCTGCCTGACAGTTCCAACACTCAGGAAGTGACACCAGCAACTTGCTGATGCCAGTCAGTCTGCTGTGGTGACTGGGAACCCCTTCTAGTGGACTGGAATGTGCCCCACACAGATCTGGAGCATGTTTCTTCTAACAGTGATGCTGGTAAGAACCTCCTTCACCCCGGAAAAGAACAGCATCAGGATAACATCTGCCAGCATCCACTGAGAACACAAATTCAACATTAATCTTAGTGGCGTCCACATCCCTCCAAGTCCTTTTAAAAAGTGTTGCATGTTCCAGGTTGGCTTTTTTTTCCTTTGGTAGCCTGAAGACATTTATGTCGATCCTTAATATAATAAGTGTGGAATAGCATATTCAATTTAGTTTTTAGAGCTTTTTAGAAAGTTTTTAGAACTTTTTAGAAAAAGTTTTAGCTACCAGTTAGCAAAAGCTTACTGATTTCCATGAAGTCACAGAAGAGCATATATATTCCCTGTACACTACTACCCCTGTACATGACACAAGTGGACTGGTTCTTCCCTAATTGCCTTTTTTTTTTTCCCCCAGATGTATACAGGCTGTATTTGCCCCTCTCCTATCCCCTTAAAATACATTACCTTCACTGTCCATGCTTCCAGTGTCCTCTGCTTATCATCCCTTCAGATTCATTTTCTCATCCCCTGTGCATCACAACAGACATTCTTCAAAACAGGGTCATTGTCACCACCCATTGTGCTTGTCATCCCACTATAACCAGTATAACACAAGCTGGAGAGATTTGCACAGTCAAAGTGAACAAGGAGTCAGAAGTAAAGAGCCAAGTAAATAGGTATGGATGAAGATGACTGCAAGCCAAACATGCAGTCCCCCTTTTCAGCTTAAAGATGGACAAGGTGAGGAAGAGATATCACCTAGAAGGTGCTGCTACGCAGAAGTGCTAAAGACAAAGCAGGAGGATGTATTTGCTACTCCTGCTTCATGTAAACCAGGCGTTTCTGTAAGAACTGCCCAGGTGGTAGCCCAGGGACAATTTCATCCATTGGGCAGTTCTTCGGGACTTTCCGAATAAACCCACGGCACTGAGACATGTCTGTCACTTCAGCGAGCAGTGCCACTGGTACAGGAAGGGAGGGAGGGAGATAGCACAGCCTTGGTGCAGACGTGATCTATGTTGGAAATTGCACTGCCACTAGTAGATTTTTCAGAGCACTCCAGGATGACAGCTCACACTGCACTCACAGGAAGGGCACATTTCATACAGTGACATACAACCCTGCAGCCTTTTCCTCTTCTACACCCATTGCAACAGTGACCAAATTTTGCCCCTAGCAGGATATTTAGAGCAGCAAGATCTCCTTCTGTATTTTATATTGATACAGTCTATTTCAAGCCGCAAAATAAGATTTTACTGTCTAATTAGGACATTTCCTGATATTAGTAATTGTTCCAAAATCTGTTCCTGTTAACAGTCATACAAGTACACTTTCAAGCATGAACTAGTCTTATGTCCGTATCTGGGTTAAAAGCTTTTGAATATACAAACAGGCCAATTTCTTATCTTCCATCCATGATCTTGTTTTATAAGGAAATGATGTTGTTTCATTAATATTGTGGCATGCTCTTATCTCATTTGCCTCCAATTTTTTTTTATATGCCAAAAAAATTCAGCATCATCCAATTGCTGTTGAGAATTGACATGAGAAATAGCTATCTCTATGAAATTTATGCCTGAAGGTTGATGCATCTATTGTCTCTAATTAACCTCTCATTTTCCACTCTTTGTTACATGTTCAGGCCACAGCAAACTGGAATGCATCTTTTTGTACTTTGCAAGTGTTTTTGAAGAAAGAAAAGTCACTTATGAGGTATGGTGTTTTCACAAAGCACAGTTCTTCAGTATATGTGTACTGCTTGACTAGCAAGACACTTTTCAAAACTGAAGAGGTTCTTAAAGTAGCTGCTGCCTTTACCCCACACCTGTTATAGGAGTGGCCTAAGAGCCTCCCATACACATGTTCTTTGAGGCAGCCCTCCTGCCTTCATGAGCAGCTAATAGTTGCAGATAATCTCTTTTTAGCTTGTGAAGAAAACAACAAACTATCATTTAACAAAAAGTTTAAAAAGTCATCAAAAGCAGAATAAAAAGGGCACTAACAAGGAAGGTACTCACCGATCTTCAAGGCTCTTCCAGTTCCTAAAAAGAGGGCACTGAGCTTCTAGTTTCAACTTCCACCTTTCTAAAGCCATGGAGACCTACAGAGCTGTGATCAGGAACATTTCTGTTTCTTCAGTCCTTTAGGAAATCAGGAGATTTGTCTGACAGTTACAGGACCTCACAGAACAGGCACCAGAACCAGTACTGAGGTGAGGCTCATTGATGTTCAATTCCAAAGACCACTCAAATATGAAAATAAAGACATAATATGAAAATAAAGAATAATAATTCTCTGATGCAAGGACAGATTTATTTCAGCTACTGAATTAGGAAAGAGAGGTGGAGCTTTTCCCACTTATGCTAAAAAAAAACCCAAAACACCTTTGTCCATTTTGTCAAACAGACAACAGTCACCGAATCACTATGGTTTGAAACAAAGATCCTGTCTTTTAGCTGACGAATTCTGTTCCCTGTCTACAGGGCTTTGCAAAGGCCTCAAAGCATCCTGTGATGTTAAGAGTAGTTCCTTTCTGACTAGGATATGGAATTAAATTGTTAACAATGTGAACACTTATTTCATCACTGCACACCTGAGTCAGTATCACATTGTCAGAAATGTTCTGAATCATAAATTTTAAGAAGCTGTAGACAGGCTCTTCCCTCAGGCTAGCATAAAAATGAAGTCTCTTCTTAAAATGTTTTTCTGTTATTTTCAAAGCTTAGGGTGGAGCCAGGGTCACATCTCCATGTTTTTCTCTACTATGATGTTTAAAACATTTTTATATGAGTGAAAGCTGTGTCTTCATGAGGTATGAGATCTCCAAAACTATAGCTAGATCATAAGACTTACAATGACTCTAGAGGTCATGCTTCTCTGAACAACAGCTCTGAACTGCCCACTGTCTTAAGCTCAAATACATTTGATTTTTGTCACAACTTTAGGCCAAAGGCTTTAACAAGAAAAGAGATTCTAATGAAGAGTATACATGGCCTGACCCAGCCTGAGCAGCCCAGGTATAAATTTGAGTTAAATATATTTATTTCCCCACACCTCTGTGTGAAAAGCAGAGTTCTGAACATCACAGACTCCAACCTCTCCCTTGGTCTGCATGCCAGTTTCTGAGTTCTCCTTGCACACAGCTATTATCACTACACACAGGACAGAGAAAAACTGCTGAGAAGAATAAGAATTTATTTGCATTTGTCCTCTTGGAAGATTTTTTTGCTTTGACTATCCAGTTACTGACATCCACAGGCTATCTGCTTTCAGTCAACCAAAAGAACCAATGACTTGTTCAAGTCTTAGGCAAACCACTTCTAAAATCCTCTTGACTATCTTCATTTCTGTCTAGGTACAGCAATTTTTACTCTTTTCTACATCTTTACTAGGATGTTTCTAAAGGATACTTGTTTTTGCTGAGTACTGCATCTTTCTCTGCAACCGTTTAGTGAGGCTTCCCTACTTCCTGTCTCCTTTCTTATTTACAGATATTTGTATCTTTTTAATCTCTATGGTTGCTTAAATTCAGACTAAACGTTTGTTTCCCACTTTTGTAAAGTTTTCTTATTTTTAAATAACCATTTCTGAAATGCAGTGACAACCCCTTGGTTGTCTGTATAGTTCTATTTAAAGGAACCTTTGATCCCTAAATTATTTTATTCTTTCAGCTGCTTTGCAGGTCCAATACAGTTACATATTTAGGCTCCTCTTCCTTAATTTGAGAATGATCTTTTCATCTTTCTGATGCTTCAGGGCCCAAGGAGTGATTATCATCTGAGCTATTGAGAATTAGCAGCTCTAATGTGGAATTTTGCAAGTTTAAAGGTGGCTAGCCCAAGTTATCCATTCAATTTATTTTTGTATCATTTTCTTCACTAAATAAGGTTTTATTTTTGTGGTAATAGCATCCCCAATGCAGGTCCACAGAAACTGTCAGCACCTGCTACCAGCCTCTTTTCCAATTCCTACTTTAAACAAATTCATGAACCCTGTGAGTTTTCTGCACCAACACTGTGGTCCCTCTTGTCCCAGAAAATAAGGTTTTAAAAATGGTGATCCTAATTTAACTCAGCAATTGAAAAGCTTTAGGGAAAATGACAGAAGATGACCTGTCTAGAACTCTCAGTGGAAAGGATAAAGAGGTTTATAAATCAAGGCTGTGAAACTGGAGCAAACATGAGCAGTACTAAAAAAGCCAGAAGGAACATGAAGAGAGGGACTGAGGCAAATACCAGAGCACAGTGAGAACAGCAGTGTGTCTCTGTACAAGTGCAGCATGATTCCTTAGCACCCAGAAGAGTGGCAATGAGGGAAGAAGGACTAGGATCAAATCCCAATGATTTCCTAGTGACACTAGGATAAAACCCTAGTGTTTTCCTAATTACACCGAGTTCAAGGAAAGTCTTCTTCAAAAGTGTTTCCAATATGCAGCATACATCTACCTGAAGAGAAACCCATGCCTTCTACCAGTGCTGGAGTTGGCTGTACTTCTCAGCAGCCTGGGCCAGGGCCAGGGCCAGCACCAGCACCCAAAGGCACCCACCAACACACAAGTTTTCTACATGTCCCCACAGACATGAGCAAAGGAGAAGGGAGAAGCCAAGTCTCTCACTGAAAGAAAGTCAGGCAATCAAGGCAATGTGAGAGAAGATACAAGAGCCAAAAGCTGGTCCAAGATTCCTCTTCCTGCAGAGGGTGTTTTTTCCTTTCCAGACCCATCTAACTGCCTCAGATCACAATCCTTCTCTGAAACAGACAGTAATCTCTTGTAAAAGGTACCAGCTGCCCCAAGAAGGATTGGATTCCTGGGAACCTGCTGTTTTAACTCTGTCTCCAAGGCCTGAAGGGAGGCACAAAGGCTGTTAACATCCTTACAGAGGGCAGTGTCAGGCCAGAGGCACTGATTCAGCAGGTGCCCTGCCAGTTATCCAGGCAGCAGATGTCATGCTGCTCTACAGAGAGGGCACTGGTAGGACAGCTCGACAAAATTACAGCAGTATCCTGGGAAAGACACAAGAAGAATCAGTGGCAAAAGTGAAGATGATGCACATGGCAGGCAGGAGCTAAGCCTGACACAGAAAGGCTGGAGCAGGAGCAGAGTGGGATTTAGAATTGGCAGCGGCACTAGTAAAATTTCCAAGACAACATAAATTTGGGAAAGTTGACAACACTCTGGATATACTGCCATGTTTATGTGACTTGGTCAATGACTGTTGAGGACTTGCTTAAAAAAAAAAAAGGTACTTTTTTATTAACCCATACCAGGGGTTAATAAAAGCACCAAGGGTGCCTTGTTTTTCATGTAATATTTAGAATTGGAAACCAAGATGTTGAAATGCAGGCATTTTCCTGTAAGCAATGCAAAACAGCTCTGCCACATTCTGTGAGGCTCCAGAACCCATGACTTGTCAGGTTCAGGCAGATTTAACAGATATTCTTTGGAAGCTTCTCTCATAATGAATCCAGATCTGAAGACAAGCTAAAAATTCTACGAAAAACTAAAAACCACAGGACGTAGTTGCTACTACATGCAAAGATACAACAGAAGTAACCATATGCTATGATTTCAGAACAGGAACTGCTCTTCCAGGCATATTTTAAATTTGAAGAGAAAATGTTAGTCCCTCCAAACTAGTGCTAGTAAGTCGTCTGTATGTTTGGGATGTTATGGTTACTAGTCAATTCCTGCTTATAGGACCTGCTAGTCAAGAAAAATCAAAAATATGGGAAATAGGCAAATTTCTTTGGACATGGATCAAACAGGACATTCATTTCAGGTATTATTCCCTCTTCGGTTTATGCTCTCCTGTCTGATGAGATCAGCACTGCAGCATGTGCTTTCCTGCAAGGATGTAGCTCAGTTGAAACCAGAGAGGGAGACCAAATGGAGGAGGGGGGAAAGGGGAAAAAAAAAAAAAATCAATAACAACTTTGAATTATTCATCCCCTTGAAAGAAGAATAAAAATACAAGCAAATGCCATCTTTAGAACAGTAATCCTGGGAGAATTTTCTTTATAGGAGTCTAACTGTCTACTGCAGGTTTTTCTACAGAATCATTAGTACTCACTAAAATTTCAGAGGCAAAGAAGTAGGATTAGGTCAAACCCAAACCATTCACTTACCTGAAGGCAAATTGTGAATAGCCATTACTCATTTCCACAATAGCTACTGTCAAAGTAAAGGCAGACAAAATCCAGAATAGCCCTCAGTTTACAAAAATATGAATAAAACAAGTGGGATCAGGTCATCTGAAAGAAATACATCCTTGTCCTATTATGTTGTTCAGAGATCTTTTCCCTTTTGTTTTTTTAACCATCAGAAATTTAAGTCTCATCCAGCTCAACTATCCTAAAAAGTTCTACAGATAAAGATGAATATCACTGGGGAAACCCCCACTGTTTTACGTGGGTTCAGAATGCATTCCATCAAAGCCATTTAACAAAGGCCTGAGAAATTCAAAACATTGAGTTATTCCCAAGCTACTACCTCAAGGACAGCCCAGACTTAGTATTTCTTTTAAAAAGAAAACAAAGAAAAAATATTCACATCTACCGGAACACAAAGTACTAAAGAAAACAAAACTTCAAAATATGCTTGTTTTACACTGTGTCCTGAAGAAAGGTCCAACCCTTCCACAATGATCTCATCATTATTTTCCTTTTCTATCAAACTAAAGGGTTAATCTCTCAAGGTCCATTCAAAGAGATCCTGACCCCTCAAACGGTTCTGTATTGACAGACAGTACAGCAGGACTGGCTCAGCTCAATGCACTCCCTCTGTCCTTGAAGGATAAAAGAGACTGTTCCAGGACAAACCCAGTTATTCTTTGCCTCTGTATACACTTCAAGATTTTGAATTCCATGAACTGCCAACAACATTTAACCACAAGGTCTGGTTTTAGAAGCCCAAGTAATAATTTAATAGGGCAAATTCTAACTTTAGAATTCATGATTGTGATGATTTCAACTCTAGGAGCTTTGAGCGAAGAAACTTGCAAAATTGGGAAGTTAGTTATTGACGGAGATAAAATGCTGAAAACAAAGGAAAAACCTCACCAAACATTATTTTTGTCTGTGCCATGTATAAGGACTAATTCTTAGTAGAAAATAACTGTATTGGTTTATTTCTAGTTGAATAATTATATCAACAGAGTCTGGTTTGTGAAGACTTACTCTCAAATAAGCCACATGTGCATCAGGAATTCCCCCACTAGCATGGTACTGACAGCTTTGCCAGCAGCTTCCACACACACCAGTCCTAAAGGATGATGGGAGAGGGAGCAGGTGGACCACAGCAGTGCCCTGTACTGGCTCAGCTTTCCACCACAGCAGTGTCTCACTGCCCCTGCAGCAGAGGAGCTCCATACAGAACACCTAAGGCAGACAGCTCATTCTCTACCATTTCCCCCCATGACAGCAGGAATTCTTGGCTATATTGAACATTTTCTTTTAATGAACATGTGTACCTGTAGTACTCTGTTTAGGCACAGTCCTCTCCATAAATGACTCAGATTCTGCACTCAAAGGGATGCTAAGTTTACTGATGATACTAAATTGAGAGGAGCTGTTGACTCCCTCGAAGGCAGGGAGGCCCTGCAGAGGAACATTGCCAAATTAGAGGGCTGGGCAATCACCAGTCATATGAAGTTTAACAAGGCCAAGTGTTGGATTCTGCACCTGGGATGAGGTGACTCTGGATGTACAGACAGACTGGGGAATGAGAGACTGGAGAGCAGCTGTGGAAAGGGACCTGGGAGTCCTGGTCGATGGCAAGTTGAATGAGTCAACAGTGCCCTGGAAGCCAGGAGAGCCAACTTTGTCCTGGTGGGCATCAGGCAAAGCATCACCAGGTGGTCAAGGGAGGTGACAGTCCCATTCTACTCTGCACTAGGACAGCCTCACCTCAAGTCCTGGAGCCAGTTTTGGGCACCACAGCATAAGAAAGATCTAAAGCTATTAGAGAACATCCAAAGGGGAGCTACAAAGATGGTGAAAGGCCTTGAGGGGAAGCCATATGAGGAGTGGCTGAGGGCAGTTGGTCTATTCATCTGGACAAGAATGAGGGCAGAGCTCATCAGGCTCTCACAAGGGGAAACAGAGGGGCAGGCACTGATCTCTTCACTTTTGTGACCCAAGGGAACACCTGGAGCTGTGTTAAGGGAGGTTTAGGTTGGATATCAGGAAAAGGTTCTTCCCCAAGAGGGTAGTCGGGCACTGAACAGCGGCAGTGGTCACGGTCCCAAGGCTGCAAGAGCTCAAGGAGCATTTGAACAACACTCTCAGGGACATGGTGGGACTGTTGGAGGTATCCTGTACAGGGCCAGAAGTTGGACTTGATCTTTGTGGATCCCTTCCAACTCAAGAGATTCTATGATAATTACCCATGGTTTATAACAGACCAATGATGCATTTAAATAAAATAAGAATACCTTACCTAAAAATGTACATAACACAAAAATCATAACACCTCCCCAAAAAAAACCTACAAACAATAGCTAAAACATGCATTTGGTTTAAAACAAAATCAGGAGACTGTCTTTAGGTACTTAATTAATTTTTCTTTGCAGTGTTCTTAGTATTCCAAAGCTTGAGCTTAGGAATTGACCCATTTGTTCCACTACTGTTTCATACAGGCTAGCAGGATAAAGTAAAAAGTTTAAAAAAAAAATACAGATGGATTAGGGATCTGGTATGGATCTTCTGCAATAACATGTGTCATAGCAAGAAATTAGGAAAAGCTAATTGCCTGTCCACACAATCCCCTAAAGTTTCCAAGTCAAGCAGCAAGGCATTGTACTATACAGAAGAGAATGAAAATAAGTTAGTACTTCAAAAGCAAGATTCCTCTAGGCACAAGCCCTTAATGATCCCCATTAACTCCACTTCAGAATTCCTGATATTCTAGCACATGGAAAATCATAATTTCTCAGTATCAAGCAAAAAGCACATCATCTCAGATTACCCAGGAAAGAAGCAGTATCAGATCAGGAGGGGAAAACAGTGCCTCCGGTCTGAAATGTTAACTTCTTACAGGGGGAGAAAAGTGGCACATGTTCCAGCAATGCCATAGTTAATAAAGCAAGGCAAAATCCTGGAACTGAGCCAGTCAGACTGAGGGACATGTGTTTTCTAAGGAGCTAGGAATTATGGCATTAAAATTACAATAGCACATGACAACAATTAATCTCAGTGCAAAATAGGATTAACAGGCGCTGTCCACTCCTTTGAATGTGGACCTAGTAGAAGATTTTATTTCCCAAAATAGCAACTCAGATTCTAAATGAGATCACTCCAGCAGTTCCATTGGGTCCCACTGGCTGTGCAGGGTGCAGCAGAGCAGCAGCAGCAGCCACAGTCTTGTCCTCCTTGCCGAGGGCCTGCCACCATTGCCAGGGTGTACAAGCACCTCGTGCTGATGGCATGGCCTGTTTCTGTGGCATCTGGCACATTAATGCCACCCCATAGTCTGCACCGGAGCAGTGAGATAGGGCACATTTGCTGTCTGTGAGTGGCTTTCCACCCCATGAAGCCACCATAGGAAGTACAGCAGAACCTGACAGCCAAACCATGAGATTGCATTCAGTAATGGCTCGGCCTTGGTCCTCAGCCCCTGAACAACAGCAGCATGGAGCACCCAAAGCTACTAACCTGAGTGCAACACTTGGGTAAACAGGAATTGAGAGCAGCTGGTCACAGACTCAGTCTGTGAGCCTACACCAGTACCGGGGATTCTTTAGAAGCAAAGGAACTGAGTTGGGAAGCTCCATTCACAGCACAATAGAGGGAAACAGACCAAAAAAATCTGTCTGAAAATTATACACAGCTGCTGAAACTGTCACATGTTAAAGATTATTGTCATACTTAATCCTCCTTCCCCTTGGCTCATCTTGTTTGTCTTAGCAAGGTCCAGTTGATAAGGACTGGAAAAGCCTACTCGAAGCCACTGCATTAGGGATACTAGAGAAAAGTGCGCAGAGCCATGGCAAAATAATGATATACAACACATTCACAAGTCTTTCCTTACCAAAATCTAGATGTGACTGATGCCAGAAGCCCAGCAGGATTCACAAAAAAACCCAAACCAAAAAACAAACACCAAAAAACCCAAAACCCAAACCACCCAAAGCTTGTATTAACTTAGTTCCAACACCTCTGCTAAACATGGAGCAACATGAAGACTCCAAAAGCAGCACGTATTAGAACTTGTCTTATTTGGGAGGTCCCTCTGTCATGGCAGCTGCTATGCTTACAATGCACATGGCCACCAAGAGAACACTGCCTTTGTCAAGCTAAAAAAATGTCACTGCAACACAAAAAAAAAAAAAAAANAAACACCAACAACCCTCCCCCCTGCCCTTATTCTGTGTGCAACTACTGCAATGGACGACTTGAAATAGTTACCAGAGCACGGTTTAAAGAACTGCATCATACAGATCATCCATTAACCGTTATAAAATTAACAGCTTTCAGTCACTGGACCAGACAGAGAAACTGTCTTCAACAGCCTTTGCTGGTTTTCTGCTGGCGTTGAGTGGAAACACATGTCCATCCGCCCCCCCCCCCTTTTCTTGTTCTCAGAACTTTTGAACACTTCTTACTAAAAAAACAATAAACAAAGAATAAATCCATATCATCAATGAAAAGAAAACACTTCTCTAGGCAAAAAAACCCAAAACAAACAAAACAAAAAACCAATCCGGAAGCATTAAAATGGGTTACATACTAAAAGATGGCAGGTGTCTTGCTGACAAAAAAAATAAAATTAAAAAAAACTTACATAAAGTTGATAAAAACCACACCTGCAACCCTTGAAATGCCTGATTTGTCAGAACAACGGAACTGGGTGCTCACGAAGGTCAGAAAACATGTCATCTGCACACTCAGATGCTGAGCCCTACCAGCCATTGCAGCTTTCCATCAAGAGGCCCCAGCTTCTACCCCCTGGGCCACCCATGCACAGACCTCAGCCCAGTTTTGTGGAAGCCAGCCAGATTCCAGAGGCTGCTGAAGTCTGGAGTGCAGGTAGGAGGGTTTGCTTTGTGGTGATATCACTCAAGAACAAGAGTTAAGGATGAAAATTGGAAATCTTATAGTTTTAAGTATTACAAGAAGTCATAAGCACCACACCATAAATAAGGCCCACAATTATAGAAAGGCAGTAACACTGAGTATTCAGTAAAATAAAGAATCCAATATTTTGCTAAAGTCCATAGGTAATGGACCTTGTTCACAGGTGATCAGTTTTCTCCATTCTTTAGAAGTTTCATGAACTCCATGAAGGAAAAAGAAGATCTGGGAGAACACTACATGCTGTTGCCCCTTATGAAGATCACAAAGTGTTGTGTCTGTCAATTCAGGTTGAGCATAGATAACCAAAATGATTAAAATGTTCAAACAGTGGCATTATCATAATAGTCTCAAAAGGAAATCTCCAATTTAGGAAAAAAAATAAAATAGAAAAAAAGTCAAAGCCAGAAGATTGGGTCATTACTTCTCAAACGGTAGAAGCTAGGGAACACCCAGGAAAGCTAGATCAAATAAAAATAGAAGAGGAATTTCTTCTCCAGATAGCAGTCAGTGAATTTCAGAAACTTGCTGCTACACATGACTGTGGAGGCAGACAGCATTTGTAGAGTCTAGATTCAAGAGGAATCAAACAGCTTTTACTAGAAGGAGTTGCTCATGGTCTGAACATCCCTAATTCTAGCATTGTGCATATATGGGGAGGGACCTGTGAGGGGGAAAGGGCAATCAATGGGGCTTGGTAGACCCCTGATCTGAACCAGTAAGGCATTTCCTTTGATCTTACTTGCTTTTAAGAAGTTGAACAGAGTTTTCCCCTCAATATTCAGCAGAGGAGCTTAACAGAACCAGAGCAGCTGTGAAAAATCACTTCTTTCTTAGGAATGGTGCTTCCCATTAATAGATCTGTATGATTTATTGAAGCCTCAGCAATTTCAAATGTACAATACATACAGAAATGTGAGTCGCACAGGGTCATTTTAAAGCTCACATGAATTTTAGGGCAAGAGAAGCACCATGTGCCCTTTTAGTCCATAACACCATTCGGCCAGAACAGCACAAAAGCAAGAAACTGTTGTTTGCTGAGCCTCTGCCCAGCTGAAGTGCAAAATAGCTCACTGGGGCTCCGGTTTCTTATCTTCCCCCATAACTTTTGGGTGTCGTAGTGAGAACCACAGCACTCAGGGCAGGAACAAAGGAACAGTGTGAAATACAAAAGGCAAACCGATTAAGCCTGACAACTCCTTAGCCCAACCTGCTAAAGCAGGGTCAGTATGCTGGCATCAGATATGTGAAATGCAGACCAGTGTTATTTGTCAAAGAGAACCCTGAGGACATGGAGTGCCCAGAGAAGTTCTCTTATCATTAAAACATCTACTAAAGATGGTAAAAGCAGCATTTTGAAATAAAGTTTTATATATAAGGTCTTACATGTTTTTGTGCTATCTCTTGTTTTAAAACTAAGCTCTGCAGGTCAAATAGAGGCAGAAACATCCAGTAAATATTCCTGTTCTGTATTTGAAAGAAATAAAAATATATTTTAAAGATGATCAAATTTTAACAGTAATGGTGGTGGGAGATTGCAGCAATCAGACAAAGTACATGCAAGAAGAAAATTTCTGTATGAGATTGACTAAGAAGCTCTCAGGTTCCAATCTGAACTCCAGCACTCTGGCATTTAAGTCCTAGAAGACTGGAAAACACATCAGCATTAAAGATTCAAATAGAATACTAAATTAATGTCACTCAGCATGGCTTTACAGAAAATATGACCTTACTTTTTAATAAAAAACAAATAAGCTTGTCAAATTCTCAAAGGTTGTACTGATATAGTGCAATCATTATTTCATAAGGCATGTCATATAAGTCTGCACTGTGATTGATGCCGCTCACTGTATCCATAGACAACCTGAAAAGGAGAAAAGAGCAATGCTTGGGATTGCTGCAGCCACGTGTACCAACAAGAAACACGGGCTGCACTTACAGCATGGGAAACTGTATTTTAGGAGACTGCAATTCATGGGATCTTTGAGGTCATGCTCAGTGTGGTTACTATGAGAGTAAATACAGCCCTCAAGCACACGAAGAAGCACAGAAGCTGACAAGGGCTTGCTTTTGTATTTCTCTGGTCAGAAGTATGTTGGCAGACAAAAGGTGCAGGACAGTTAATTGCTCAAGGACTACAAATCACATTCAAAGTTCAACGAATCATTGTTGCATCTGTGAAAAAAAAAAAACAGTGCTAGCCATTGACTTTTTTGCTACCTGAACATGCAAATTAAGGATATAGCAGTCCTTTTATTAACAGCCAAGAGCTGAACAAAATCCATCACTGAATGATCTATGTTACAGAAGTCTGTCCAGCAAGAGGCCACAGCTGTGGGGAACATACACTTTCACTATAATTTAATTTTCATAAGCAATTAATCTTTTGCCTCTTGTCTAGAACAGCTTTTGCTTGAACACACAACTTTATCATCTGTACTATCTAGGAGCTATGATTTGAATAAACAAGGCAGCTTTTTTTACTGTCATGCACTTGATACTGATCACTGAAGACTAACTAAGCAGTGCAGTGGAAAAAGCACACAGCATACACTGACACTCCAAGCCATTCCACGTTCCAGGAAGAAGATGAATCACTTGCACAAGTAAAAACATTGACCTATGAGATATTTGTTACTGTAAAAGGAAGATCAAATGCAGACTTTGAGACTAAGATGTGCATGGTGGGCTTGTGTATTTGCCTTTTCGTCTTATCAGATTTGTAACTTAATACCAACCTGGTTTGTTCCAGGAGTAAAACTCCCTGTCCTTTCACTGTTGCAAAGCTGAATTTACAGAAGCACAGAACAGCCCAGGTTGGAAGGGATCCTCAAAACATAATCTGGTTCAACATTTCATTGGAAAAGACACATAAGTTGTATTATCTAGCACCCTGTCCAATTACATCCTGAAAACCTCCAGTGATGAGGACTCTACCATGACCCTGGGGAGGTTTTTTCCTGTGACTGATTGTTCTCATAGCAGAAAAAAAAAAATTCTAATTGAATTGAATACTCTCCCAATGCAACTTACAGTCTGCCCCTTGTGAAGGGAAAGTCTCCACCCTCTTTGTAGCTGCCTGTATGTTCCACAGAGGCAGTAAAACAGATTCTCCTCCTAGTCCGAGTTAAAAGCCTTCTAGGAGTGCTCATCTAAAAAGGCAGCTGCCTTTAGGAACTGTAATGAAGCTTTGCCACATTCTCAGTGAGCTGTGGCAGATATATCTGTATCCTCAATTGGCACTAAATGTAAAACAAAGGCATCAGTAGGATGTGAAGGATGAGTATTAAGGTTAAACATGGAAGGCTTCAGAGCCTGAAGGCCATCTGCCTGCAAGGCATCTAGTTATTAGACTCTTACAAAAACCCTGATGGCTTTCAGCATAAAGCATTAAGTTTGAAAGAAAAATGCAAGTTAATACTCAAAAGTATTTAATAGTTCTCATAATCCTTTTACAGAGGCAAGAAAAGTATATATCAATGTTTCATTATTTCAGGAATTTGTTCCATCAAATTCAACCCGAGTGGTGTTTTTTAAAATCACTTGATTTTCAATTATGTCATTAGCAATTTATAAAAAGTTTTTTGAAGGCCAAAACTAAGTACGGTTTGAGAGAAAAGATCACTGGGATGGCTGCTGAGCTAATTTAAACCCCCTAGTCAGACTAAAAGCAGCTGCTAATATTTGTGGAGTTAAGTCTACTGCTAAGCACATCAGAAACAGGTGCAGATGAGAGGCGGCTACACTCTCCCTTTCCCCAAAAATGTACTAGAGCAAAGAGATACTGTGCAGAGGTAGCAGGAACGTGTAGTCCCATGGGAAACTCTGCAGAGGTGCAATGATAGCGAGAGGCTCTGAGGAAGAGTGGCAGCATGCCTAGTACCATGTTAAGCTGCAAGCCTCCAGTTCAGGACCAAGTCTCTACAGACTCCTCAGGAACCAAGCAAGGCAAGTGAATGGGATATATTTTGCTAATATTAATCAAGATATTTCAACTCTGACTTAGAAGAATTGTTGGGCAAATGTTATACTCACGGTAACTTATTAGTGCTTTGGTCTGTTTGTACCACAGGCCCTGTCACAGCTGCTTCAAATCGAGACAGATTTGTGTTTCAACTGATGTTTCGTACACAGTATTTTAATCCCTAAAGTGCATACACATGCACACACTGCCTTGCAAGGAGGGTGACTTTTCATCCCCATATTAAAAAGTCACAGGAAAGTTGAGACCTCTCAGTCAGCGGTACATTTGAGAAGAGTCCAGGTACTTTCTTTCACAGCTGTCCATTAGGAGAACAGCTTTCTCAACTGGAAAAATACACTCAGAAGCTTTGACAAGAGTGTAAAACATACAGTGAGCTATAAGACAGTCTTATATAAAACAGATTTCACAACAGTGTCATCTGTGCTTACTATAGTAACTTAACATACATTACGGAAAAGTATTATAATCAGAGTTAAAGCTTTTAACAATCTAGGCAAGCACACTTTCTAACTGTTAATGTGATTTTTTATAATGCTCTTATTCATTGTTCTCAAAAAGGGAGATAGGCCTTCAAGAAGAAGAATTCAGTCATTTGACTACTCTTACATACTACTTGCATAGATAGCTAATGAAGTAAAACTATATTGTGCTACCTCAGATAAAGTACAGAAGATGGACAGACAAATTCCAACTTACTAGTGTAATAGGCTTTTAAACAGCACGTGTTTCTATTCAACACTCTTCTCTGTAATAAGATATGTAATTCTAAGTTAAATTCATTGCATCCAACATACCTTTAAGATGGTTCTTTAGCATTCAGATCTGCAGAATCCTGGGCAAACGAGTCACTAATTGAGTCACAATCAGTTTTATCCTGTTGTTGTTGGTTTGTTGTGTGGTTTTTTGTTCCCCCCACCCCCCACCGGATCCAACAGAAGTAAAAGTTAATACCTATAAGCCAAAAAGCTGACCTTTGACTTCAGAAGAAAACTGAGCCAGATGCCGGGTTACAAAGAGCCGCAGTTGCTGATCCAGGTCACAGTACAGAGTATTAATGTTCCAGGAACGAATTCCTGGGGGGAAAAAAAAAAAAAGAAAAAAAAGGTAGTGAGCCGTCATTTCATCTACTCCAGAAACAGAAGCAGAGAAGAAGTTAACAGGACACACAAGGACCAGTGATGCTCTTCTAGATGAGAAAGCTACAAGGGATGAGGCCAAATAAGTTACGCTAATGTTAGCTTTACATCTTCTGTGCTGTCCAGCATTGGTCACCAGTAGAGATGGGCTACTTGCTGGTTATGCTACTGACCAGCTCAGACACCAATTTCTCTGCTCTTATAGCCTGTGCATCCTCCAAGTCACAAAAGCTTCCCCACAACTGGCTCTGCCTAATCACTCCTTCAAAGTCCCTCATCCCACTGAGACCCTTTGAGTTTGCTCTTTAATCTACATAGTCTTTGCAATTGCTTTCATATCACAGCAGGAAGCTCCGTCTGCTCCCAGAGCAAGTGGCACCAAGCCATGCTGGGGAAGTCACCTTCAGACCTCAGTGTGAACAGCTGTACATTCTTGAAGACATCAAACACTACAGACCACAGATCTTCACATCCCAGTACGGAAGAGCCTCTCCTAGATGGTGTGACACTACACTATGGCACCACGAATAAAACCAGGAAATCAAGTATGAATCCCTATTCCAGCCTCTGGTGCTGATGCCTGCTGAAGTACAGATGTTGAAGGCCAATACCACTGACTGCTCAGATTAACTGAAACAAGAATTTCAGCCCCAGTATTTATTGATGGGGTCCTCATTGAGAGTTCTTCCACCATCTCTCTTGCATAAAATGCAAAGTTCTATTGCCTCTGATATCTGCTTTCTTTCAAGGGACACATGTTAATTTTTCATGCAGACATCATTCCCATTTACTAGAGTTCTAGTTTTCCAGGTTGTGCAACAGCTTCTGCTGGCCTCTGGCAGGACAGGATCCTCGAGGATACAAGCTCCAGCTTTCTACACATACCAAGACAGAGTTAGTAATCATTGCATCACACAGGTCTCAGGGCCTGTAGCAGCTAAAGAAAACTTTGTGCTTAGTTTCTTTTTCTGGTGACACCTGACACAGCAGAGTAATAGGCTGACAGTCTGCACTGCAGAGTGACAGAGTGCACCAAAAAACCCTCCGTAAATCCCCTGAACTTAAGAAAAAACAAACAAACAAAACACAGGAAAAACAAACAAGACAAACAACTTACCAGCACCTTTCAGTTTGGACATGGGACACAAACCAATGAAACATGTAATAAAAGATAAGGAGCAAGAAGATGAACAAAATGTTTTTCTACGCTACACTCTTAGAGAGCACAATTGTTTAAAAAAATGTCCAGTATAAGAGCATCTTAATGCAGTACTGATGAGCATTCTGACCTAGACAGGAAAAAGGTAGCACTCTGCAGGGCAAATCCTGCTGACTGTAGCTGCTGTGTCATTGTCATCGTGTCCTATTGCAGCAGTAAGTGCTATTTGAGGTACTGCTACATCTCTAGGATGCAGAAAGAATAGGTGCTCTTTCAGAGCAAGGAAAGGAAAGAGTGAAATTATTTCCCTCATGGTTGTACTTGCAACAGTTTATGCAACCTTTTTCCCCTAAAGGTAGTCTGAGGTTACTTATCTCTCCCGGTTTGCCACAATTTATCACTCCATGGCACAGGAGTCAGAGCATTGTCCTTGTTGATTAGAATCCTCTTCCATGAGAGTGCAGACTATACCATAATAAGGTTTCCAAACATTCAAGCTCTTTGCACATGAAAAGCCTGGGTAAGGGACCATGTGACTCATCAGTTTTCCATCTCATTCCTTATGCCCCTGTGAACGTTTTATTTCCTGCTGAGGTAATTGGCTTAAAAGATTTGGCATTTCCTCCCAATACTAGACCTAGTCTTCCAGATATGGTTTCAAAATTGGACAAAAGCCACACAGGAACTGAAAAATAAGACCATTATTTATTAGACAGCATCTTGGGAAAAGTGTCATTCAAGCATCCCAAGGTTAATGTCACAGCCTACAAAGCTCTACACCTGGAAACAAGCAGGTTCTGTAACATCCTATAGTCACTATTGCATTCTCCTAAACCAAGGTACTGAAAAAAGTCTGGATAAAACGTACTTCTTGGATCAGTCAGGGCAAGAGATTTGTCGACTGAAAAAAATCTCTTTGGGTATTGACTTTGTTGTTTGTTTGGGTTTTTTTGTGCAGACAGGGTGCCACAGCCAACAGAACAGATATAAAACAAACCCCAGCTTTCTCCTCCTTTGTATTCACTGCTCAGCAGCCTGCTCTACCCTCACACAACCCTCATGTCAGCCCTCTCTAGCAGCTAACACTTAAGAAACAGGAATCATCATATGTGTACTATTTTCACATTTCTTGAAGTCCCTGAATCAAGAGTACAGACATCTGCAAATCATAATATTTTGACTAGACATCTCCAGACTCCGCTGTCATTTTAACTACTCTCATTTTTCATATCTATCTTCCAATTTGCAAATCTTGGTCTATTTCAAGGAGAGATCGTTCTCCCATTTCATAGTGGGGAAAACTCTTCTAACTTGCTGGAGGTCCTACTCCATGTCAGTGACAGAAGAAAGACTGAAATCCAGGTTTACAGCTCTCCAAACAGTTCACTTCTACTGTTAGTAAATTACCAATACTCCTGAAATGGCTCCCTCTCACACAAATGAAAGAAGTGTTTGCACTTGGCAGAATTTCAGCAGGTTTCTAGTCAGAGAAGGCCAACGGGAGAATTTACTTTTGCTGTGGCAATATGGCTTTTTCCTCTGCAACGAGAATTTCAAGGTTATTAGCATACAACTGAAGAATCAGAGTGAAATCCACTAGTTTACAGTCTGATTTGTCACTATTTCAAAGTTTCAGAGAATGGATAAGGGTGTAGGTTGGCACATCGGTTCAGTGAAGTGCCAAATGAAGATGATCACCTTGTCCTGCAGGAAGCAGTAGCCCCTTCAAAGAGGGTCTTTCAGAGGCCAAGTTGTCATAATCTCATCTACCTCTGCTGAGTAAAGCCATCCCTCGGGAAAGGCATGAAAGTGGCCTGCCAGCAGAGATGGCTGAAAAATATGCTGAAGTAGAGAAGTTAGACAAGATTTGACATTTTTACACCCATCCCTCTCTTAGATTGCACTTTCCATCTGTTCCTCAGTACTGCTAATGCTTGAGAGGAAAACAATCACAAAAGTATCTCTAATAACACAGTTTGGCCAACAGTTATGACTTATCCTTGGCATCTTTCAAATTAATCTGCCTTGGAAATGGGGGGAGAGGGGAGAAATGCACACAGGGACAGAAGGCTGTGACCT
Source organism: Cephalopterus ornatus (assembly GCA_013396775.1). Taxonomy (NCBI): domain Eukaryota; kingdom Metazoa; phylum Chordata; class Aves; order Passeriformes; family Cotingidae; genus Cephalopterus; species Cephalopterus ornatus. The sequence goes on from VZRE01005079.1 coordinate 58,858, forward strand.
CATTTCTTGAAGATGGAGTAATCGCTTATTGGGACAGGGATTCCCTCATGATGTAGATGAGCACCTATCCTTTCTCTTTTTGATAGAAAGTGTCAGAAACTGCCACAAAGGAAGAACTACTATCTCACCACCTCCTCCCTTAATTTTAAAACAACACTGTAGCTAATATACAAAGACTAATTCACTGCCGAGGCCTCTGGGTGCTATCAGGACATGGATAACAAAGGAGCAAAATGTTATGTTATCCAATCCTGCACTGTGTCAGTCCCGAAGCGGTTCACAGTGTGGCTTGTCCTCCCTCACTCTGGTTCACACAGTTGCTCTGAAGACAAGAAGCCACATCACAACAGAGCCCTGTCACAGCTGTCCCTGGCACCACAGGGAACAGTCCAGCAAGACAATTCCTCCAAGAAGACAGAACTCTGGGGTAAGATGGAAACAAGATACAATCCACCAATCCACTAATAAAATAGAGACCGAGAGGAAAGAGAACCATGAAATATCTTCAAGCTTTAAGACATTCGAAAACAGCGTTAACTGTGTGTCAGTAAAGCAAATAAAGAAATGCTCTGGGGAGAAAAAAAAATCTACAGCCGTGTCCTGCCTGGCCGTCCGCAGGCGCGGTCGGGTCGCCGCGTCACGGAGGCCGCTTGCCGCCGCAGAGACCGAGCCCGCATTGCGCCGGGGGCCTGAGCCCCACCCGATCCCGCGCGGCCTCGCCCCCCGCCCAGGCCCCGCCCGGCGCCCGCGGCATCCGCCCCCGTTCCGCG
>VZRE01005079.1:67858-109816 GCA_013396775.1 Cephalopterus ornatus
TTGCTTCATATAAACCTTGCCGTGGTATTTGTGTAAATTACAGAACTACACTTTCTTGTTTGTAACAAGAGTAACAATTTTTTTTTTTAATTTTTTTTTATATCTCTCTTCATAGAACTGCATAGGGACAGCACGGAAACTGTCTCCAGCACAGAAGAACATACTGCTTTGAAAAGCCAGGCAGAGAAGTCTGAAAGGTAAAACAGTCTGTCTTCTTTGTAGGTCTCTTATGGGCATTCTGGAAGCTGATTTGTGTCTTTTTTTTACAAGATTTTTGGACATAGAAGAGGATTCAAGGCAAAAGAGAAAGGTGAAGGGAAAGATGAAGTACTGCTGAGACCTTTTTGCAGCAGTGCTGACTAAAGAGTGCTCTTAGCACTCATAGCTGAGAAAAGAGGTGATGTCAACCTCCTCCACACAAAGATATCAATAGGTTTGTTTTTAAGGGAGACTGCACTGCATAATAAAATATACTAATAATTTTCTTAAAGTTGTATGACTGGAATATACTAGAAACATTAATTCATTTTAAGTTACAGAAGTTATCTTGAAATAACATAATCACTGTAGCGTGGGCTTTGCTGCACAGAAGAAATCTGGAGGCTAAGTGGTGCGTATTCCAGGATAATTTTTGAGTATTTGCTGTTGTAAGCTTTATTGTTTTAATTATTTTTAAGTGTGAAACTTCAGTTAGTTGAATACTTTTTATCTGGCATAAAATTTATATAATATTTTGCTTGTCTTGTATTATCATATTCTGCCACCAAAATAACCTTAAAAAGGAGGTGAAAGAAAATTCCTAGAATCCACATTGAATAGAATTCAGTAGAACAATCTGCATTCCATTTAAGCATCACTTAGGTTGGTAGAAAACTTAAAAAACAATTCTGAAAGTATAACTCATCAAAGATGAAAACGTTATTTTGTCAGGAGAGGTCGGTTGTCCTTCTTCTCTTTTTTTCCTGTGTTATACACAAGTGAATACCTTTCACCTGTTCTGATAAGTTTTCTTTACGATGTTGTAGTCCTACTTAATACTTTGATTTTCTCATGTCAATGACTGTGTCTTGCCTTTCTAGAACTCTTCGGGAAGCAGAAGAGTGTATCATGAAGAAAATGCCTGTCAGTGACCCCAGTAAAACTGAGAAATCCCTTAATTCTGGTCATGAGGAGTCAGATACCTTGTTAACTCAGGAAGAGATGTTTCCTGAGAATCATGCAACAGGTAACAATAGACAAGCAGAGCCAAAATATCCATCCCAGGGATAGTTGTAAGCATCATACCTACCTGATCTTTATAGGTGTGTAGTGTTTTAGGGTGTAGAGTGCTGTATTTTTCATGTAATTTCTGTTAAAATTGAGGACACTTTGGAAATGAAAGGCTGCAACCTCTTTTACTGTACTATGGAACAATGTCTAAATGTCACTTCCTGTTAGAACAGTTACCCTGGCTTGTTAAGTACATTTAATTTCCTTTCTTTCTGTGCCCCTTGAAGAACAAAACCCAAGCCTGCCTTTTACCCTCTTCTGAAACTGGCAGTAATAATGCTCACCCTTGGTAGTGACACACCATGTAAAACGTGGATAATTAGCATAGGCAAATTTGAGTCCAGTGATGTCTATACTAGTATGACCTTGTGCATGAACCCCTGTATCCAGAAGGTACAATAACAACCTTCTCACACTGAGAATGCAGATGCAAGATGTCTTTTCTTCCTTAGAACCGTGCATGTTATTTGCATTCTAGTGCTGGATCAAATGTGCTGATATTGGAGCCATTGGGGATTTTTTTTTACATTCCCAAGGGAGGAAGACTTGTACAGTTTAAAATCTATTCAAATTTATCCTTTTCATCTGAACTATATTGTGCTTACCTTTCACATACTGAACTTCCATGTGCAGTCCTTCACAAACTCTGTGAAGATCAGCTTGTCCTTGCCTATCTGAAAAGTGACTGTGCAATAGCATGAATTTAATTCCTCAGAATTTTCTGATCACCTTGGTTATTGGCCACATTTCTAACTTTATTTCCTTTTGTTTGAAATCACTGCAGGGAGTGGCTGTCCAATAACCAGGGTGGAAGAGGGAAGTTCTCTGGTGTGTACCCCTGCCCGCAGTTTGCAAGTCCTGCAGCTCTCTGGACAGGCAGTCCTTGTACAAGAGTGTCATTCCATGTAAGCAACAAAATCTCCAAACTATTGCAATAACTTTGTTGCAGTAGTGCGTTTCTGTCACTCTCTTCTTTATTCAAGGATTTGTGCTTGATCTTCAGCAATCAGTGTGTTAGTTTTGCACCGTGAAGGGAGCATGACTTTATTTTGCAATGAAATGAATTAATGGTACTTATGTGGTCCATTGACCATTGCTGGTCTTTTGTTAGTGAACACCTGAGACTCCTTTCCTGAGAAGAGTCCTACTGTGACAAGCTGGAGCTTGATAAGGGGAGGACTTAATGCATGGTTTAGTGATGTATGGTCTTTATTTCCATATTCCCTTTTCTTGGTCTGCAGCGTCTCTTCAGGCCTAGTTATTCCGCCTCCTGTTACCTTTGGACCCAGTGCTCTTGTCCCCAGCAGTCCTACTGAACAAGAGCAAGGAAGAGGTAAAATGTTCTGCATAGTGTCTGTGGTTTGTGTTTCAGTGCTCTGTGGTTTAGTCTGAGCTTGCAGCCTTTTCAAAACTTGCTAAAATTATATTTAAGGAGTAAAGCAGGATTGAGAACACCGAGGGGGGGTAGATGAAGGGAGATCTGTATCTGTGACTGTTGTCTATAATTCTTTATATTCTCTCTCTGTCGATAATTCCTGCATCGCTATCATAATAAAATTAGTACTGTTGACTAGCTCTCCTTCGCTTGAAAGATGGCAGATACTTTGTACGGGATGCAGATTGCTGCTTGCCGTTGTCCTCCTTTCTTAGGGACTAGCAATTTTTGCTATAGGCAGATAATTGTATTAAGTGTATACTGTTAGGGCAGTAGGAAAGACAGATAAGGACTGTATGATAACAGTTATTTTACCTTAACGTAGATGACTTGCACAATATTTTAAAAAGCTTTCATATGCTATATGTGTGAATTCTAGAACCTCATGCCAAAAGATTGTTCTGTGTAGAATCATAGAATCAGATGGGTTGGAAAGGACTTCTGAGATCAAGTCCAACCCTTGATCCACTACCACCACAGTTACTAGACTATGGCACTAAGTGCCACATCCAGTCTCTTCTTAAATACCTCCAGGGACGGAGAATCCACCACCTCCCTGGGCAGCCCATTCCAATGCCTGATTACCCTCTCTGTAAAGAATTTCTTCCTAATATCCAACCCAAACCTCCCCAGCAGAGCTTGAAACCATGCCCTCTTGTCTTACTGATAGCTGCCTGGGAAAAGAGACCAACCCCCACCTGGCTACAACCTCCTTTCAGGTAGGTGTAGAGAGTGATGAGGTCTCCCCTGAGCCTCCTCTTCTCCAGGCTAAACAACCCCAGCTCCCTCAGCCTCTCCTCATAGGACTTGTGCTCAAGTCCCTTCACCAGCCTGATTGCTCTTCTCTGGACCTGCTCCAGCACCTCAATGTCCTTCCTGAACTGAGAGGCCCAGAACTGGACACAGTACTCCAGGTGTGGCCTCACCAGCGCTGAGTACAGGGGAAGAATCACTTCCCTGCTCCTGCTGGCCACACTGTTCCTGATACAGGCCAGGATGCCACTGGCCTTCTCGGCCAGCTGGGCACACTCTGGCTCATGTTCAGCTTCCTGTCGATCCAGACTCCCAGGTCCCTTCCTGCCTGGCTGCTCTCCAGCCACTCTGTGCCCAGCCCGTGGGGCTGCAGGGGGTTGTTGTGGCCAAAGTGCAGGACCCGGCCCTTGGCCTGATTGAACCTCATCGTGTTGGAATCAGCCCAACTCTCCAGTCTGTCCAGGTCCCTTTGCAGAGCCCTCCTGCCTTCCAGCTGATCGACACTCCCCCCCAGCTTGGTGTCATCTGCAAAATTTAATAATGGTAGACTCAATCCCCTGATCTAAATCATCGATAAAGATATTAAACAGGATTGGGCCCAACACTGATCCCTGGGGGACACCGCTAGTGACTGGCCACCAGCTGGATGCAGCACTGTCCACCACCAGTCTCTGGGCCTGGCCCTCCAGCCAGTTCCATGTGATACCTTGGTTCTTAAAAATTTTCTCTAAGCACCCGTTCACCATCAGGGATATCTGCATATCCCTGATATGCAGAATTTTAGTATGATACAAAATCAACTATTCCTTTCTGTGAGATTCCTGTCACAGAATGTGACATACTGTTAGCATGGATATTTTGCTAACTGGGGTTTGAATTTATTTGCATTTTAATAAACATAGCAAAAGGAAGAAATCCTCAGAAAAATGCTTTTTATAAATTTCAGATACCTTTTTTAGTTCTAAAAGTTCTAGACCTGTAGCAAAATAGTCATGAATTTGTAACAAAACACTTACTTCCCCCCCTTTGAATGTAAGGATATGGATGTTTTTGTTGATCTTTTTTTTTCCCCTCCAGAAAGTTTCCCTGGAGAGAAGATACTACAAAGTTAAATATGCCACTGAGTATGAATCTTTTAATAGCATGTTGGAAACTTCAGGAACAACACAAAAATTTGGTTGTAATATCTTTTCTGCTCTTTCAAACTAGGTGAACAGATGGATATATCTATCCCTGCAGAAGGAAGAGAACTAATGCAAAAGCAGAGAGGAGATACGCTGGTGGAGATGGCCATCCCATGTATCCCTCCAAGACCCCTTGTCCAGCCACAGGCTTCAACTCCAGTGTCCCAGAGTGCACCAACCTTCTTTCCTGGGTCTGGATCTGTACCTATACCATCACAACCAGAGTTTTCTCATGTAAGAGTTCATGTAGATATCTTTTCTGCGGTTTTTATATGGCTGATGAAGAAGGTGTGTTTGAGTCAACCCCTGCTTCTGTGTTGAGCTTCCCTACTAAGCTGGTTCTCATGAACTTCCCTGTTCCCACCAGTCATGGTTATATATTGATTGTAGCAGTTTTACCTGCAGAGAAAATGCAGAACAGCTTAAGAGGGCATAGTGAGTTACTGAACATAGAAGTTGTTATCTTTAGACTATGCTAGAAACCTTTTTTGTTGTTTTTTTTTCCTTCTAAATGAGGAAGGCTGCTCCTTTCTTATGCTGAACTTGGCATCCTGCATCTCAAACTGCATCATAAATTAGACTTTTATCAGGCTAGACCTTAGCATCGTTTGTTGTGCAGAAAGGGAAGCTGTTTTGTAATAAAGTATTTATATTCTCCTACAAGGCTAAAATTCATTTACGGCATTTTTCAAGTTGCTTATTCTTATTGTCTGTTGTTTCCTTTGTGCTTTTTAATTCTGGAAATTATAACTGTTCAAAGGGATTTAGCAGGCAGTTGCTGGATTTATAGCTTAGTATCACAAGTTTCATCAACTTAAGACAGAAAATAAAGTTTGTGCTAGAAACTTCACTAGTTGAAGCAGGGTTTTTTCTTAGCTGAAAACAGTGTTCATGTTAATAGATATAGCAGAGAATATTTCCCGAGCTCTTGGTTGTTTGACTAGAAATAGCTACTAATCTGCCATACTTGCCCTGTATTTTGTGATTTGGTAGTGAGAAGTGTACCAGAAATTGTGTCTGACTTTGCCACAGACGTACTAAATAGTAATGTGTGGTGATAATTTTTCTCAGCAAAAACATGACAATCATGATTGTGGAAAAAAAGTTTTGTATTTTTGGTTGGTTGGTTGGTTTTGGTTTTGTTGGTTGGGGTTTTATCTGTAGTTTTGTGCTGAGACTGCTCTGCTCCATAATCCAGTGTAATGTCTTAGGAATAATAAATAATCAGTCCTAATTGGGATGCCCTAATATTCCATGTCCCACTTTTTTCATTTTAGGATATCTTTTTTCCAACTCAGAGCCCAGAGAAGAAGCATGAAGGAGAAGAAAAAACTGCTGCTTTAATCCCTTTATGCTTACCAGATCTCTCTGGACCCACAGATGCTTTGTCCAAGATATCTGCAGGCGACTCTGCATCAAAGCCTTCTGAGTCCTGTAAGCTAATGCTTTCTGCAAGCGTATGTAGCCAGCCCACGAATACAGACATCAGTTCAGGTTCTCTGAACACAGGCCAAGACAATGAAACCACACAGGTAGAGAGGATTTCTGAATGCAGCACCTCAGACTTGAGACTCTGTTCTGTGGAGAATAAAAGAATAAAACTGAAAGTGAATGCAGGTGATCAAGCACTCTCTGAAAACTGTGAAAAAGCCAAAATGGAGGATGTATGGGCTGCAAGCATGCCTGAAGGGCAGTTTGTTAGTGCAGGTGTTGCAGGAGATGAGTCATTAGCCCCTACAGCTCATCAGGAGATTGAATGTGTTTCTGGAAATCAGGCTGCTGCAGATCAGTCTGGTCTGCCTGAGATTTTGTCAGATGCTCAGGGTAGCGAGGTAGAGTCTGAGGATTTTCCATTGGAAGAGACGTATGAACCTGAGGCAGTTCCTGAGACGCAATGTGAGGAACAAGAAGAAAAAGTGCAAGTAAAGAAGAAGCAAGTAGATGAAGATGGGTCTCTTGTTAATATAACACTTTCTCAGAGGTTTATTCTTGAAAGGGAAGGACAATGTCATGAAGATATGGAAGTGGAATTTGCTGATGATTCTTGTAAAAAGAGAAAAACTTTCTTTGATCAGGCCCAGGACTTAGAAGAGATTGGACCAGAAGGTCGGGGAAAAAAGTATTTGAAAGGCTGTACTTTTGACGCTGGCGAAGCAAAGAACCTGGATAAACTGTCCTTTAAGGCTGTTGCAGAAAACATGCCAAAGTTCAATAAAGTTTTAGCTAAGCCTTCTGTAGGGGAGTTACTGGAGCAACACAACAGTTTGTGTCCTAAGATAAAGAGTGATGTTCAATCTGAAGTGGCATTGTGTGCCAAAAAACATCCAGGCTGTTCAGAATTGGGACAGGTAATGATAATAAGCAATCAGCAACCACTTCAAGAGAGAGGGGTTGAAGCACAAGTGGTTCAGCGTGAGAATCAGATGCCAAAGAGTATGGAGGATACTCTTACGATGAGGAATCTGGAGCAAGAAGAGCAGATGCAGCCACAGAAGAAGGCAACTGCTAAATCCCCCAGTCCTTCCAGTGGTAAGTGAATTTAGGTTAGTGGTTCACAGGTGTGTATTTTGAATAATGTGAGGGACAGCTGTACACAATTGTCAGTGTTTTCAGGGAACACTGATACTGAATGCAAGTTGAACAGTCTCAAGAGCAGCACTACAAGTTACTGTGTTACATGCAGAGTGTGCCCTTGTTTCTGCCTGTGCCACACTAGTGCAGGGCAAGAATGATAAAGTAATTCTTGTTCCTAAGACTTGTAACTGTTTTATAGTAGAAACACAGAGGAGCTTTAAGAACTCAGAATGTTGTGATCTTGGCAATATTCTGCGATTTTTGTAACTTCTCCCCCACTCAAGAAGCAGCAACAGCAGTGTCCTTGAAAGGAATAATGGTGTGTGGTAGTCAGTACTTTCCCTCTTGTAGGTCTCCTTACTTTTTTTTTTTTTTTTTTTTTTTTTTTTCATTGTCAGAGGAGAATTTTCTTTGTGGGGGTGTTAAGAGCAACTCTGGGTTAGAAACTAATACAGCATATTTATCTTCACTCGCATGCAAGATGTGGCTCAGCAGGAGTTATCATCATTCATTGAAATCCCTTTAACTGATGTACGTAGTTATATGAGACATGTGGGATGCTATGCCTGTGTTTTGTGAAGCTTTTGCCTCTTAACTGGCTTCATTTTAAAACACAGTTCTGTAGTCCCTAAGTTGAGAATGAATGAAGAACAAGGGAACTTGATTTTAGTGTCAGAAAATGTATTTCCCCTCTAGGAAGTCTGTTAGGGAAGAGGAAAGATTGTAAGACCTCGAATGTTACTTAACGTTAAGTTGAATGATGAAGTTTTAGCTACAATATGCTTAATTTATTATATTAATTATTATTTTTAATTTCCTCTAACTGAAAGAAGAAAAAAAGCTTTATTATAGAAAATCTATATATGCAATTTAAACACATCACAATTGGCTTCATTTACTTTTCAAAGAAAACTGCAAGCCACTGTTTGGAGAAAATGAACTCAGAAATTAATGCTGGTGGTTGTGTTTTGTGCTTTTGTATTACACTAAAGGGCTGATCAGTGATAAGAGAGAGTTCAGGTTTTTGAAATGTTCTGCCTGCTGCCTTCAGACTGATGAAGCATGGTGGAAAAGGATGTAGAGTGATATTCTCTTACCACTGCTCAGTCCTTAAGGCATGAAGACCTGCTGAGCATCCCTCTATTCTTAGAGCGGTTTCATTCTTATAATAATTATTTTCATAATGAATATTTTAGGAGTCTAATCCCATATCAACAGATTATGAAGCATAAATCAGTAAGCACAAACTTTGAGTGAAGGCTTGTTGGGGGTAGGCTTTGTCCCTTCATCCAGGTCACTGATGAATTAAGTCCAATGGGACTGGACCCTGCACCGACCCCTGGGGACACCCTGGCTGCAGGCCTCCAACTAGACTGTGCTGCTGATCACAGCCCTCTGAGCTCTTCCAGTCAGCCAGTTCTCATGCTGTCCATTCATCCAACCCACACTTCCTGAGCTTACCTATGAGGACATTCCAGGAGACAGTGTCAAAAACCTTGCTGAAGTCAATATAGATACCATGCACTGCTGTCTCCTCATCTGCCCAGCCAGTCAGTCCATCACCAAAGGCTGCTGTTGCCTCACACTGCCAGATTGGTTGAGCCCCTTGGTCAATCCATGCTTACTACTCCCAATAACCTTCTCCTCCACGTGCCTGGAGATGACACCCAGGATGAGTTCTTCCATCATCTTTGCAGTGAGGGAGGTGAAATGGACTGGCCTGTAGTTCCCTGGGTCCTCCTTGCCCTTTTTGAAGACTGGAGTGACATTGGCTTTCTTTCAGTCCTCATCTGTTCTCCATGACCTTTCAAAGATGATGGAGAGTGGCTTAGCAGTAACATCTGCCAGCTCCCTCAGCACTCCTGGGTGCATCTTATCAGGGCTCGTGGATTTGTGCGTATCAGATTTGTTCAAATGATCTCTAACTTTGTCCTCGTTGATCAAGGGAAAGTATTCCTTTCTCTAGACTTTCTCTCTTGCCTCCAGTGTCTGGGTTTCCTGGGGGCTGGCCTTAGTAGTAAAGATGCAGCAAAGCAGGTATTGAGTAACTCCATCTTCATCACCATAGAAGCCACCACATTCAGCAGCAGGCCCATCTTTTCCTTAGGCTTCCTTTAGCTACTGATGTTCTTGAAGAAACCCTTCTTCTTGTCTTTGACATCCCTTGCCAGATTTAATTCCAAATGGCCGGGTCTTAAGAACATAAGAATTATTTCTGTTAATAAACTGTTTTCATTGACTTGACAGTTGAGCCAGTTATGCGAAAGCATTTAAGCTTCGAGGCATTCACTTTTTTTCAGGTCTTGTGAAAGCTTGTTTGTATTCTCTCTAGAGGAATCCATTGATTTAGTAATTAGGTTATCTCTTATTAAAATGCAGGTGATCACTTCATAAATTCTTTTGATCATTTGTTACTAGCCTGCCAAATGTGGATTTGTAGGCTAGAAGGGACTGAGGTAGCTAGATCAATCAATATTCAGTGGAGTTTGTAAATACTTCCGTTTTTAAATAAAACACTTTTTAAATGGAGATCTACTCTAGGCCATGATGTGACACGCATTCATAAGCTGTTTGTGAGGAATGGTGGTTGGCCTTTCAATGTGTGAGTACCATTGCTCTACGAAGTACCTATCCACTGAAAAAATACTCTGAAGTTCTTGGGTTATCTTCAGGATGTTGCAGTTGCTGAACTATATCTTTAAAGCTTGAGATATACAGGCCGGTAATGGTTTTCAGAGTTTTCAAAGAGATGATAGATAACTTTTTGCTGATTGGGCATTTTTTTGTGAGAGGATTATGAAAATTACTTCTGTATCATGTTGAAAGTTTGCAAATAAATGGCATGGGATGAGGTAAAAGGAAGGAGCATTTTACTAGGTTTTTTATTTATTTAAATATTTTGATTTATTTAAATCTTGCAAGATCTGCACATCTACCAATGTGTGGTTTCTCTGATGGGGTAGGCCATCTCAGCCATCATTCTGTGTAAATTTTACGTTATCAGTTCAGGCATCACATAGCTCTGCCAATTCATTTCTGTCCTAACCTTCATTTCTGTTTTTGGCCTCATCTCCCTGTTCTGTGGAAAATCCTGAGCATTTCTTAAGCAAACCTGCATTCTGTAAAATTCCTATTCATGTCAGGATATTTAGTCTCCCTTTTATCTAGCACCTGGGAACATCTGCATCAAGTCGAGCACAGCCTCGATTTTCACTGAGACAGATTTTCCACACAAAATGTGGGGAGGATCAGTTAGAGCAGCTGTCCTGAAACCAGTAACTGTTCAGGGGGGTTTTGTACAGCACAAGTGTTATACTTTTCCCTATTTTCACAGCACAGTGAGCCTGTGCTTTTGGTATTTGAACTAAAGTACTCCCCTGAAATTACTAATCCTTGTGCTCTGTGTCTTCTAGGAACCCCGTTTCATCTTATTTTGCTGAAGGAGGGTGATATCATTCAGCCCTTGACCAGCATAACACCACCTCTTACTGGCCACCTTAAAATGGGACCCAGAAGACACAGTACACCAATTGGTGAGTTTGACCTGAATGGCTCTGTTCTGCAGTGAAAGCCTGGAAGCTTTTGATTCTTGGTGCAGGATCTGATAGGATAACTCAAACCTATCTTGGCAAAAACCACTGCTGCATTGCTGTTCTGTGGGGAGGGCTCATCCCTGCTGCACAGTTTCCTTGCCGTGTTTCTCCTGGGTCTCTAGTGAAGGTGTTTGCTCCCTGAGTACAGGGCAGTATGGAGCACATCTTCCTTGCACGCACTGCATTCTGCATATGACTCTATTAAAGAATGCAAAAGAGCCTTCTGTGTGGTGAAAGAACTTAGACTGAAAGAAGATTGCTTCCAGTGTTCATCATCTTTTAGCAGGACTTTCTCTGCTAAGCTCACAAAAAAACACCCTGCTAGTGTTGGATGAAAGGAATTGTGTTCTGCTTGGGTAATAATAAAGTATTCTGTCACAAGCTAAAGATACCTATGCTACAGACTTTTCATGCTTCATATCTAGAAAGAAATTTCCACTATTGCACCATTTCATTACTAATAATGCATGAAGTGAAGTGTCTTCAAATAAGAACTAGGGCCTGAACCCCAGCAGTGTGAATGACAGTAGTTACTTCTTGTTTTTCTTGTTTTTGTTTTCCTGTTTTCAGTGGATGGTAGTTGCCCAGACAGCACTATAGCAACCAGTGATGTTACAGCAGAGAGCACAATGGGGACCAACAATGTCACTGTGGAAAGTGCAGTGGTATCAGCAGATGTGTCAGAAGTGTGTGAGAAGGGAGAGTTGGATGTGGTTCCTGAGTCGGATGCAAAACTTTCTCTGCGAATGAACCTTGTTACCCCTGTGAACGATGGGAGTGAGGAGTCCTTGCCATTCAGCCTGGAAAGTAAGAGGATGAAACCTGAAATGTAGAGGTCCTGCTGGATCTCAGCCCTAACTCAAAACCTCTCTTTGGCATTCCCCAAGACAGTCTCTGAGTCTCTGTAATTTTTCTCATTTTTCTTTTTGGGCAGTGTCACTTAAATTTGTTTCTGTGTTTCTGCAATGCTCTAAGCAAGGATGGAGTTGAGAGGAGAGGCCTCTGTTGTGAGGAAAGGTATTTCCAGAAGACTAAAAATTGTGATGTGTAGTGGCAATGTCACAGGACAGGAAGTGGAGTTTGATTGTATTGGGAGGGAAAAGATTTTATATACATATATATATAATCATAGAATGGTTTGGGTCAGAAGGGACCTTAAAGGCTATCTAATCTTAACCTCTCTGCTCTGGGCAGGGACACCTTCCACTATCTCAGGTTGCTCCAAGCCCCATCCAAGCTGGCCTCGAACACTTCTAGGGATAGGACAGCCACAGTTTCTCTGGGCAACCTGTGTCGGGGCCTCACTGTCCTCACAAGGAAGAATTCCTTTCCAGCATCTAATCTGAATCTCTTGCCTTTTAATTTAAAACTGTTTCCCCTTGTCCTCTCACTATCTGCCTGTGTAAAAAGTCTCTCTCTCTCTTTTTTATGAGCCCCCTTTTAAGTACCGAAAGACTGCAATGAGATTCCCCAAAGCCTTCTCTTTTCCAGGCTGAAAAACCCCTGCTCCCTCAGCCTATCTCTGTAGGTGACTCTGAGGTGCTCGAGCTCTCTGATTACCTTTGTGGCCTCCTTGGACCTGTCCATAATCTGGACCAAAAAAAAGTTTGACAGTATTTTAGTCAGAACAGTGACATTCAGTCTAATAGTCTAAAACTTGTAGAAACTCTGGTCTGTTCTGAGGAGTTGGATGGGGAAGCCTGGGCACCCTTTGTCCAGTGTTACTCAGCCTCTCTTTGCTGAATGCAGGGAGCTGGAAAGAGGCAGAAGAGTCTTTTTGGATGATGCCAAAATCATGTTTACCTTCCTTCTTGTTTCAGAGCCTATAGCCAGTGACAGGAAAGATGGATCCTCTGCTGCTGCAAGGACTGCTGCCAGGTAATTGGGCTTCTTGCTGTGCATAGTTAATACAAAGGTCTGGGTAGATCCTGTTTCCACGCAGCAGGAGGAAAAAAAAATCAGGAGATGCAGAAGCAAGGAACACTTAGCAGTAGCCGTGACATGAACTCTTTAGCTCTTGTAGCAGGTTTTAATTACACGGGCAAGGTGGGAACCCCACCTGCTTGTTGATTACAGGCTTTCTGCTTCCTAATAATGTCAGCATTTTGCTTCCTTCTGATTGTAGTCAGCCAGAACTTCATATCTTGTGCAGTCTGGAATGCAAGTCTGCCTTACCCGCCTTCTAAATTGCAAATATATGGTTTTCTACTTTCTTGTTTTGTGCAATTTTCTACAAAGAATCTCTGAGAAGTCCCTAAAGAGTGTTATCTTTTTGATATGAAGCTGATAAAAACATAATCAGTTCATGGATATATAGAAATCTCAGTTTAACATGTTGACCAAAACATAAGTTACTCCCTTGGTCTTTTGATTTGTATGTATCTATCTTATCTCACATTTAATGCCTAGCATTGCTTTATTTTAGCTTTTGGGAGGTATCATTTGTGAGTACTAATAGGAATCGGACTAGGAAGAGAGTGACCTGTAGTCATCTGAGTGAAGCAGAGGTTTGAAGTAGTGAGAAAGCTTCTGAATAAACTCAGTACCTCTTGTCACAGGGTTGCATGCTGGATAGTAATCATGCCTCAATGCTGAGGATGAGTGGTAGTCATTTCTCGCTGGTTGAGGATGGGTTGCCTTTGTAGGTATAGGTTGAACGTGAACTCTCAGAGTCTGCTTTCATTCCCAGTATTTTTGTGGTGTTGTGAAATTCCTAAAAAAGTAAGCTATAAATGGTCTAACTGTGTCCCCTTGTGGGTACCAGAGGAAGTAGATGCTGAAACTCTGGATGGTGCTGCAGTTTTCCACACTACACTTCCTGGGATGGTTACATTGCTCTTGGCTGTTAGGGTGTCTGCAGAAATGACAGAAATGCTTGTGCAATTGCAGCTTGCTTCTTGACCTTTGAGACAGACCATCTCACTTATTCTGTGTCTCTGTAGGTCAACAAGCTCAATACAACACCTGCTGCTTTCCCAAGGGGCTAGAGAATTCTTGTTTTGCTGGTAAAAGGATTTTCTCACTCCCTGATGCTTTTTTGTTTGTTTGTTTTAAATCTGCTCTGCTAGCTCCCAGAAAGCATCATCTGTGTTTAGTCGTGTCTGTGAAGTTCGTCGGGAGGATGAGGCCAGAGGTCTTGGTCTTTCCACTTCTTCGTTTAGGTAACTCCTCACCCTCTTTGCCTGCCAGTCCTGGGTAGATTTATATGCACATGTGCATTTTCTGCATCAAAGAAATTGCACTAAGTCATTGTCTTTGGGTGACTGAGAAGGTTGGGGACAAGGGGATAAGTATACTAAATACTGTATGTTCGTATCTCATATGGTAATCAGACTACCTTTTGACTGAGCAGCAATGTGATTCCAGACAGCTAATATGCTTCGTTAAAACTTGGGGTTTGAATGAATAGAGATTATACTTAAGGCTGTTTAAATATCTTTTCTTTCTCCTCTTCCAAGATCCTCTGACCAGTTTTGTTTGTTTTTGTTTCTGCTATTGTCTCCCTTCTGAGTCCATCAACTTTTGCTGTCTCTGCTTTGAAAAAGATGGTACAGCTGCATATGTTAGCGTGACAAAGGTGCTTCCTGGAGGATAGAAATCTGCTTCTTCAGTGTTTTCCATTCTGTCATTTGATGGGGCAGTAAGGTCTTGGTCTATGTAGAAAGAATAAACTATGTTTCAAGAGCATTGAACAGTTATACTAAAGACCAAAATGAATAGGGAGTTCCAGTGCTGGGTGAGGTGCAGACAGAAGAGAAGACAGGCACTCCTCAAAGTACCCGAGGGAAGCCAGATGTGTACTTCTAGTAGGGCTCAGTATAGAGTCCCATACAGTACCTAGTAACACTTTTGGCAGAGCAGACAAATTTCAATGAAAACTTTAGACGGCAGTTGTGTTTATGCTGCTGGGTCTTCTTGCTAGATGTCATTACCGGTTTCCAACCAATGAAGTGCTGGAGCAGTTTGGTAACTTCTGGAAGCAAGTTGCATAGTTGGTGCCTGATCTGTGGAGTGTAGATTGCTGTATTAGTATTTGACAGGGTGGGGTTTTTTTAATATTGCTTTCACTTGAGTGGCAGCATATTGGTTGTCTTCTTTTCTTAATCAGTAATTTTGATCTGTGTGTAACTGATTTGTAGGGGAAGTCTGTTCATGTTTCCTGGCACAGAAGAAGATGCTGAATTACATACAAATCCTGGTGATTGGCAGTACCAGCAACACAAGGCAGATGACAGTGGTGGAGAGATCCTAATTCCTCAGAGGATGCAGCAGGACTGCTGTCAACAATCTTCTGGTGCAGAGGATGGAGAGTCTATGGAGACTGATGTCATGAGCACTCAGGCAGAAGAAGGGAGAAGAATGCAGAGGAAACAAAGTAAGGCTGTTAAAACTGATCAAAGTCAAGAGAGGTGGGAAAACACCAAGAATAAAGGAATCCAGACTACAGCAGACTGTCTTTTTACCCTAACAACTGTTACAACTTCAACACAAACATCAGAAGAAATCTGTAGACAGGTGGAAATGGGAACCAGTATGTCTGGGCAGAGGCCCGGGCGACAAGATGTGAATGTCCAAACTGACGAGAGTGGGGAAAAGCTTGTGAACGCCTCTGGAGACGACACGGACTCTTTGCACAGTCAGGTGGGAAGAAGGCTGCCTATATTTAGTTTTACTACTTTAGGACACTAAAGTATCTGATACTTCAGCCAGTAAATTCATTCTCAGTTGGAAAAAAGCCAAAGGACCACTTTAAAATGTTAATGTTGTAAGCTTTCCTGAATCAACTGCACACAACTGCTAAGGTAGCAATGCTCACTGGGCAGCATAAGTTTGGGAACTTATTGTCTCCATATTTATTTTCTGGAAGTGTGACAGGTTTTGATTGGTTGGTTTGTTGGTTTTATTTGGGGTTCAGTTTTTTTGGGTGCAGATATAGTTAACACTGTAAAAAGTTTTTCAGTTTTTGTTAACTGGAGATGGGAGTTGCATGAAATTTTGAATGGATGGTTTGATGCTTTCTGTTTTGCTCCAACCAACTTCTGACAGGTTTGTTCTAATGACATTCTCTCTAGTGTCAAGGGGACACCTCCTCCACAGAAACATTCTAACAAGATGACTAACTTTGAATTAGTATTTCAGAAAGTATTGCAGACTCAAGAAAAACACTGCTTTGCTGTTACAGTTTGTATATTTTCTTGTGAGTGGAAACACTAGCAAAATTATTTTTTTCTAAACTTGATTTAAGAATAGTGCATCCTGTGGGAAATAGGAGGTTAACAGGGCTATAAAAATGCAGTGCAACGTTGATGTGATATGTCTAAAAGTCCATTGAATGAAAGATTATGAGAAGTCATGCTAAACAAGTTTGCTGTTTCTTTCTTGTACTGCTGTGATTTCCCTTCCTCCACTTGTCAGCAAGTCAGCAAAATGTGTTCAGTTCTTTTTTTGGGGTCTCTGGTGTTGTTGCGCCTAATTTGTAACAAAATGCTGCAAGATTCCCTACCGCAGTAATTAAACATGGTATGAAGAAACTGTACTGCAGAGAGAGCTCTATCCAGAAATCATTTGTTTTTTGTTGTGGTCTGTTTTGTTTTTACTGTGTCCTCTTTATTACAGGGAGAGGAGGAGTTTAACCTTCTTCACCCTCCCAGGGGTCAGGTTCAGCGTCGCCACATGCGAACCATTCGAGAAGTGCGCACCATTGTTACCCGTGTTATAACAGATGTTTACTACATCAATGGTTCAGAGGTGGAACGAAAAGTTGTTGAGGTAAGTTCCTGGTTTTGGGACTAAATGGAATGATATGTTGGCTGAAAAACAGAAGTAATTAAAATGAGAATGTATTATGACTGCAGAAAATGAGTTGGATGAACAAGTCTGCATGCTGTGATGACAAAGCTTTCTTCATGAGCAAACATGCAGACCGTTTAGTGCGTGGCAAAAGCTATTTGATGGTGATGTATTCACTGCTGCTGTGTTCTGAAGACACACTGATTTTTCTTCCCAAAGAACTGAAGATGTGCATCCAGCTGTTTTAGATGTCTTGGAGTTTTGTCAGAATAGTGATATTTCAGAATGGGAAGCAATTCTGTTAGTAAGCAAAAATCAGTTCTGCCTGTACAATTGAACTGTGTAAGATAGTTGTAACAGTTTGGATATACAACTTTTTTTTTAATATATACAACTTTAATTTAATAATTTCAATATTTTCAATAACTTTTCCCTTCTCCCTTTCCCTTATATTCATTAAAAAAATAATAAAAAAAAAGACTACAAACTATAAAATTTAAACATTCAACAAAAAAACCAAATCAAAACCATTTCAATAGTTTATCCTGTTTTACAGCTCAGTGTTATTTTCAACTGCAGTCTTTTGCGTCCTGTGGACCAGATTCTATAAGAGGTCTACAGAAATCAACTTAAAACTAAGAAATAAGCTAGTCTGTTTTTAGTACACTTGTGTTGTATTATGTCCATTCATTAATCAGAAAGTCTTTAGGGAATTGCAAAAGATAGCTGAAAAATGCTGATTTGATGTGTACAGTAATCATATCAGCCTGCAAGCAATAAGATGTTACTGCTATTCTGCTATAACATAAGAGTGTTGTGCTGTGTAGTCATAATGAGTAATGACACAAAAGGATAAATTCGTTCAGTGCAAAGCTTAAACTTTTACACCTGATACTATGCATGAAATTGCTTATTGTAACATTAAAATGGAGAATTAAGTTTCCTTATATAATGTGCTTACATAGGTTATGCAGTCACATAATCATATAGTTATATAATCATTTCCATTTTATCTACCACCATTTGATATCACTATTTTGCAGATACATATTTTGTATCCATAAAGCTTAAATGGCTCCAAATGCCAAGCTGTTGAAAATGATCTTGGATTTCAGTAAAGCTTTTGATACTGTCTCCCACAAGATCCTTCTGGACTAAATGTCCAGCCCACAGCAGGATAAACACGTCAGGTGGTGAGTGAGCAATTGGCTCACTAGTCAAGCACAAAGGGTGATAGTGGCTGGGGCGACATGAGACTGGTGACTTGTCACTAGTGGGGGTCCACAGGCCTCCATCTTGGGCCCTGTCCTCTCCAACATCTTTGTAAATGAGTTGGACACTGAGCAAGTTTACAGATAACACAAAACTGGAAGGAGCTGTTGACTCCCTCGAGGGCAGGGAGGCCCTGCAGAGAGACCTTGACAGATCAGATGGCTGGGAATCACCAACCATGGGAAGTTCAAGAAGGGGAAGTGCCAGATTCTGCCCCTGGGATGGGACAGCCCTGGATGTATGGACAGAGTGGAGAATGAGATCCTGGAAAGCAGTGCTGGGAAAGGGACCTGGAGGTCCTGGTCAGTGATCAGTTGGCCGTGAGTCAGCAGTGCCCTGGCAGCCAGGAGGACCAACCCTGCCCGGGGGGGCATCAGGCCCAGCATGGCCGGCCGGGCCAGGGAGGGGATTGTCCCGCTCTGCTCTGACCTAGGGTGGCCTCTCCTGCAATATCGGGGGGACACAGTGGAAGGGGGATATTGAGGCATTAGAGGGTGTCCAAAGAAGGGAATGAAGATGGGCAAGGGCCTTGAGGGGAAGCCGTGTGAGGACGCTGAGGGCACTTGGTGTGTTCAGCTGGAGGAGACTGAGGGGAGACCTCATTACAGTTACAACTTCCTTGTGAGAGGTGGAGGAGCGGCAGGCATTGATCTCTTCTCTGTGGTGACCAGCCACAGGTTGGATATTAGGAAGAGGTTCTTCACCCAGCGGGTGGTTGGTTGCTAGAACAGGCTCCGCAGGGCAGTGGTCACAGCACCAAGGCTGACAGAGCTCAAGAAGTGTTTGGATGATACTTTCGGGCACATGGTGTAACTCTTGGGGATGGTCTTGTGTTGTACCAGGAATTGGACTTGATGATCCTTGTGGGTCCCTTCCAACTTGGCATATTCTGTGATTCTATGAGCAACCAAAGGCTTATAGTGTCTCGTGTATTTGTTGCACTCTCACAGTCTTGAAGTGTGGGAATTATTCAATGCCAGACCAATTTATTCTGCAGTTAAGGAAACTTTCCTATCTTGACTATGCAGGAGCCACTCTGGCAGTCACAACTGCACCACTGAGCTGGGACTGAGGCCCCTTTGCCGTGGCAGCTCCAGTGAGCCAACAGGGACCTTTCTTGACTCCCTGAACACCCCATATTCACACAGTCAAACAGGTTTCCTCAACAGCTCAACCCCAAGTTTCCCATGGCAGAGTCTCGGACATCTGGATCCTTAAAATAATTTAATCTTGGTGCAATAACTAAATAACAAAATAACAGCTTAAGCTGGTGCTTCTGAGGAGGGATCCTGAACAAAGGAACCCCTGGGCTTTTATACCCTCACAGTCTAAGGTGGGAAAGTCTCAGAGTCATTGGCCCCTGCTGTGTCTACAAGTGTCCAGGCCCCTGTGCCCTTTGTTATGCAGTTCACAGCCTCTTTTACCTGGGGCTCTCGCCTTCTTGAGTTCAACCTGCAGCTCAAACTGCAGCTGCACCCTGAGCTACCAACACAATGTGTTCTTGAACAACACTGTTGGCTGAATTCTTAATGTGACCTCTTGATAAAGAGCAGGCTGCAGGCCTGTAGTGAGAGATGCACTACCATGGATCAGTCCAGAGTCAAGTCTGCGTGGTCAATCCTCAGCTTCATGAACGTGGTCTCAGCTTGTCTGCAGTTTGGACTGGTGGTTGTAGAGCTTCCATCTAGCATGCTCATCACCTTTGAGGAACCTCTTTTTGTTTCTTTCAAGGAAACTGAGGAGCCTGTAGTGGAGTGCCAGGAATGTGAGACTGATGCATCCTCCTCCTGTAGAACTGCAGTGGGCTCGTCACTGACCTCAGGGGATCTTGGTGATGTTAGTTCCTTCTCATCTAAGGCCTCGAGTCTCCACCGCACATCCAGTGGAGCAAGCAGTGGTCACTCTGCCACGCACAGCAGCAGCAGCTCAGGACGAGGAACTGGAACTGTCAAAGGGAAAGCGTGTGGGACAGAAACTGGAGAATTTGCTTTACCCACAGGCAGAGGCATCATAGGAAAATTAAGGTATGTGCAGAGTCTTGGGAAAAGAAGAACAGATAGTTTGTAGAAGTGAGCATCTGGCTTGTGAGTGTGAAGCAGGTTAGATCTAAATCAAAAGTTTTTTGGGAAAGATCTTGCTTGATGAGCAGAAATAAGGAAATAGTAATTACTTTCACATCTGTTTGCTTCCTTATGAGGCATTGCTTTGCCTAAGCTCTTGCCAGTTTAGCAGCGATGAGGCAAACTTCTGGATGTGTTGAGAGATGATTGAGAAAAGGGGAGGATCCTGATGAGCTGGCTTCTCTTTTCAGAACAGTTACTTCATAAATTCTCTAGTCCTAGGAAAGGAGCTGGGCAGCCCGCATCTCCACTCAGAGTTAGCCAGATGGGAGCACTGCCTTGTGAGGAAGAGGAGGACTCTACGACTGGCAGTCGTCAGTGTGGCAGGGCACCTGTGACACCTCGTGGACGAGGAAGAAGAGGCCGCCCACCATCTCGAACAACAGGAACGAGGTACCCTGGAAAAAGGAGACTATAACTTATTGCAAAGAAGGAGAATGGGGAACTCCTGTCTTAATGAGACAGAGGAAAAGGAGTTAGTTTTTAGTGATACCATGTAGCAGCTGCAAGCATGTCACCCAAGTATTCTATATGTAGTAACTTTTTTCAGATCTTTCTTGGAATGCTTTTCTCTTTTCTACAGAGATGTAGCTGGACTGCCAGGTGTGGAGGATCTCTCAACTATGGCATCACCTGAGAAGAAATCATTTACGCATTCAGTTCGCCTGCCAGGTGGAGGGGAGAAATCTGACACTTCTGGCTTCTGTGCGTTACGTCGAAGTGACTCTCCAGAAATCCCATTACAAGTGATGACTGGTCCTTTGGACTGTGCAGACTCATCCTCTGGGAGCAGCTTTGTGGGCCTCAGGGTTGTAGCAAAGTGGTCCTCAAATGGGTACTTTTATTCTGGGATGATTACCCAAGATGTTGGGGCTGGAAAGTACAAGCTGCTCTTTGATGATGGATATGAATGTGATGTGCTAGGAAAAGATATTTTACTCTGTGATCCTATACCTCTGGAGACAGAGGTGACCGCACTCTCCGAGGATGAGTACTTCAGTGCAGGTAAGAGCAGTTCTTGAGTTTTATCCTTGGTTTTCTGAGTCATTGAGTGCAGTTGAAAACAATGCTTTTCCAGGAGGATGAGAAGCCTGGGTATGGTTGGTTAACAGGTGTTATTTGTTGTCATGTCAGGTGTGGTGAAGGGACACCGGAAGGAGTCTGGAGAGCTATACTACTGCATTGAAAAGGAAGGCCAGAGGAAGTGGTACAAACGAATGGCTGTTATCCTGTCTCTGGAACAAGGAAATAAGCTCCGTGAGCAATTTGGGCTAGGTCCTTATGAACCAGTCACCCCTCTGACCAAAGCAGCTGACATCAGTCTTGGTAAGGGAAGGTGCTCTTGAACTTCTGGCTGTGCTCTTCTGTGTTTTTCTAACAGTTTGGATCTGGCTTTCCTGCCGAATGCTGAAACTTTACAGTTTGCAGTCTTTCTTTTCCCCACTCCCTCTATGAATACAAGGGAAAGGGAGAAGGGAAAAGTTACTGAAACACTGAAATGACCAAATTAAAGTTGTATAAAAATATATATACATGCATTTATACTTATATACAATTAGAATACTATGTACACAGAAGAAGGGACTCCGAACACCTCCCCCCGCCCCGAAGGGAAAAGGGAAAGGAAAAAAAAATTAAAATAGATATGTGCAATTAAAACCTAGGAGTAACCAATAAAGAACTAATAAAAGAAAATCTTACTACTCTCTTTGAGATAGTAGAATTGCACCAAGCAACTGCCAGCACTCTCTGCTTCTCAAAGTCCACAAGGCCTCACTAGGCCTCACTCTTCTACACGAGCAGAGCTGATAGTAGAGAGCCTGCTCCCGGATCCACTGGAAAGGAAAGAGAGGGAAGAGGCTTCTCTCCCTTTTTGTTTATACCTTGATTTATGTAAAAAATTGTACGGAATATTGCGAATATGATTATTTTTTCGGTTACAACTTGGTTACTAGGGAAGGTCTAAAATTAAAACTACTACAGTTTTGTACCTTTGAGATAATTCTAGTACCTGATCTGAATTACCAATGTTTAAATATTTCTGGGTATTCAGTAATGCTTTTGGTACTTCATAGTGGGATCTTTGAGATCATTTTATTGTTCAGGGTCAGAGACTTAGTGGAATTGACTGGCTAGTGGAAAGCAGCCTGCTTCCAAGACAGTGATGCTTGCTGTACTTACGTACACGTGGTGGATGGCTGCTCTGATACAAACTCTCCAGCAGTACCGGGAGGAAGAGACACCAGGCTTAAGAAGAAAGATACACAAGCGAGATACTTTTTTTTTTTTTTGCTTTCTTCTTTCATAAGGTGGTGGCATGTACCTCCTAGGTACTGTTGCATTCAGCCACCTCTGTACAGATAGGATAAAAGCTCGTGGAGTTTGGTGACAGCCTGTGACTAATCTCTGCATCCTGTATTGCAGATAATTTGGTGGAGGGGAAGAGGAAGCGACGTAGTAACCTTGGTTCTCCCAGCACTTCCAGCAGCAGCACAACTCCCACTCGTAAAGGGCAGGAGAGTCCGCGCATCCCACCCGGCACACTGTCTGGAAAAAGGAAACTTGTTGCATCTGAAGATGAGCGCTCCCCAGCTAAACGTGGCCGCAAGTCAGCAATGATAAAACCTGGTGAGAACCTTATTTTCTGCTCTTAAACCTGCATTCATTCATTTTTTGTCACCCTGGTATTTCTGTAATTGATCTTTCCACTTCTCATAAGCAAAAAGTAGATGAGATTGCTTGTTTGCCCTGCAGGGTTTGAGACTGATTCTCCCTGCATGCATTCAGCCAGAAATGTATTTAGCATAGTCTGAGTACTTACCTGCCATCTTTTCAGTTCTGCCTTTTAGAAATGTTCTAACTTCACTGTTGTGATTTGTCTCCCTCCTTTCTTATCTCTTTAATCAGTCCCAAAGTGCCTAGCTGTTAAAGGAGTCAGTGTTCACAGCAGTCAGTGTTGTTTCAGGATGTTGATAAGACTGGCAAACATTGTCCCGTTAGTCATTCAGGTTTTGATTTGAAGATTCTTTGCAACCAGAAGGGTAAAATATCCGTACCTATCCTACTGTAATCCTAGCCCAATCCTGCCTGTCTCCTCCTGTAAAATATCTGAGTTGAACATATGCTCCAGGTATGATACCTTACCCAGGGTCTTTGTGCAGAACCTGACTTTGAAGACTTATGGTGCTTCTGTCTCTCTGCAGGGGCTGTGAGAGCTGGAGAGTTTGTAAGCACCTATGGAGGTGTAGATGCTGTAGATCCCCCAGTACTGGAGGAACATCACGGACCCTTGCCCCTCAATAAGACCCTCTTTTTGGGCTATGCCTTTCTTCTCACCATGGCAACACCAAATGACAAATTGGTCGGTCACCAGAAGCCATCAGATGGTCCCACAGGGAGTAGCGAGGAGGAAGAAGGTGAGGCAAATCTTACCTGTTGCGTTTTCAAGTGAAATGCTGTGGGTGTAGAAAAAATGCCTGATACTGTCTGATCAGACATTTGTGTAAGTGCTTGTTTATCCTTTTGCTCTTTAATCCTTTGTAGAAAGGACCCAAGACTTGGTCTCTTAGAGAACTTGTGGCCTAAGATGTGGCAATCCTCAATGGCGATCATGGGGCTGTCCAGCAAGCTAAGAAAGGTGTGAAAATTAGTGAGATCAGGGGTGTCAGAATAGTATAATGTAAGAAAGAAGGTTTTGAGAGATAAGGGATAGTGCTGGTAAACACAGAACTTGAAAGCATGTATGGGTTGCTCCAGTTTGCCTTTGCTAATGTTATATTCCATTCAGTGAACTGCAACATGAAAAAAATGACAAGGTGCTCACCTGGCCTGTGATATGCTACCCTTTTTGCTGCCCTTTTTTTTTTTTTTTTTTTTTTACTCTTCCAAGGGTTTGCTCTAGATATTGTTGGGAGAAAGGCTGGGGTCCCTTACTGGAATCAATGAGTACTCTGTAGACTGAGGTGTGGGAGCATAAGCAGATAGATTATAGTCAAAAACTGAACTTTCTGCTGTAGAATTTTTAGAGATGACTCCATACGACAAACATTACGTAGCACAACAACTGCAAGCAGGAGCTGGCTATATCCTGGAAGACTTCAATGAAACCCAGGTAACGGTTCGCTTACTAATCTAGAATGACAGTCACAGAACAGTTGAGATTGGAAGGAATTTCTATAGCTTATCTTGTCCAACCTCTCTGCTGAAAGCAGGATCAAATAGCTTAGGTCCTTGTCCAGTTGTGTTTTGAGTATCCTCAAGGATGGAAACACCACAGCCTCCTTGGCACCTAAATCCTGTGTTTGATCACCCCCAATTAAAAAAAAAAGAGAGGAAATTCTATTTAATTTTTTTATTTCAATTTGTAACTGTTGTCTCTCGTCCTTTGAGTGGATAATATTGAGAAGAGTCTGGCTCCATCTTTTGTACACCTTCTTATCAGTCATGAATGTGCATTAATAAGACCACTCAAGCCTTCCCTTCTTGAGCTTTAACAAGCTCAGCTCTCTCAGCCTCTTCTTGTATGTCAGGTGCTCCAGTGCCCAGACCTCTAAGTGGTCTTTGGCTGAGCCTGCTCCAGCATGTCTGGTGTTTTTGGTGTACTGCAGAACCTAGGAGTGGGTGCAGATGTGGTCTCACCACAAGTCTGTGTCTTGCAACACTCAGAGGTAGAGCTCTTCACTTACCAGATCTCCTTGGACAAGTAATTTAATTTAGTGTTGCTTTTACTTTAAATTTAGAGTGTTATAATAAAGAGGGTAAATTGTTCTTGGAGCGTCTTGCCTGAGGAAGCGGTCTTCTCTAGTGACTTACTGAGTATCAAACTAAAAAATAAATTATCTCATCTGGAAGAGGGTTATGATGCAAAAGCTATTAGGCAGAGTTTTTCTCTGTGAACTGCAGAGCTTGGAATAGATGATTATTAAACAGATTCTGAAATCAATAGTACCTTTATCTAATTCATCTTTCACATAACAAGGCTATGAAAATCAGGGTTTCAGTTGTTTTCTTCTTTAAAGTGTCTAGCAGCAGGATAATTTCTGGGGTTTTTTGCAAGCATTGTCTCCTGTTTACATATCTTTTTATCTCCCTTGAAGTGTAATGCAGCATATCAGTGTCTTTTAATTGCGGACCAGCATTGTCGAACTCGGAAATACTTGCTGTGCCTTGCCAGCGGGATCCCTTGTGTGTCTCATATCTGGGTCCATGATAGCTGTCATGCTAACCAGCTCCAAAATTATCGGAATTACCTTCTGCCAGCTGGATATAGCCTCCAGGAGCAAAAATTGCTAGAATGGTAAGTGCCAAATAACCATGATCTGAGTCCACAGAATCTCCAAGAGAACTGTTACACTTGGGAGGCTCTTGAATATCTACAGGTACTGAAGGTGACCCTAGTACTGCTCCCCATGTTTTTCCTTCCATAAGGGAAAAGAATTTCCATCTCTTTCCTTGGATTTACTATGACCTCTAGTGCCAAATACATATGGGTGCTACATACTCAAAAAAGACAGTCTCCTGGGAAGTAAGAAAGGAGTCAGTCTTCTCATGAGGAAGACAGAATGCAGGAAAGGTTTCCCACACATGTAGCTAACTTCTCTAATTGCTCAGAAATGGATAAAGAAGAGCAGTACTCCTTTTTCCTTGGTACGTTTTGAAGCTAGCTTCTGCATTTTCTGTGGAGGCTAATCCAGTAGGTTGGTCTGTTCTGAGATAACAGTTGTCAGGTCAGGCTTCTCAGGCAAGGTGAGGGGCAGACAAAAGTTTGTAAATCACTGTAGGCTTTTGGGCAGGAGACTGATGTCTTCCTGCTCAGACTTGTCAAAGTGGAAGCATTTTGGATTTGTACAAGAAAGGTGGTTCTGGACTAAGAAAGAGCCTAGCCTAACTTCAGATTTAGGCTGCTGCACACACACTCCACCACTGTTGTCTAGCTCTGTTTTACTCTCTATAAACAGGATAATCGATTCAGGAGGGGTAGTAAAAGAGTGGGTCATTGTACACAAGATATTCAGAGAACCAATATTGGAGCCAATCAGGTGACTAGACTACTAGGTATTCTTACTAGTCTGCATTTCTCTTTACAGGCACCCACGAGAAAACCCGTTTCATAACCTAAAGGTTCTCCTGGTGTCAGACCAGCAGCAGAGCTTCCTGGATCTGTGGTCTGAAATTCTCATGACAGGGGGAGCAGCATCTGTTAAACAGCATTACTCAAATGCTCACAACAAAGGTACTCATTGGCTGGTTTCTCAGGGAACCCTATGCTAGTGGTCTCTTGTATGGTTTAAAACCATTTGGAATGGCTTACAGGGTTGTCTGTAAGCAGAAAGGAAGGCAAAGTGCAAGACACCAGCTCTCTACTTGAATGTAATCTATATATAGATTACATCTGGGAGACCTGTCTTTGCAGAGGAGATGCTGCAGCAATTCAGAACACAAGCTGTCACCTTCCAGCGTATGTTGAAAGGGGGAGTTAGGCAAGAGTTGCTCCTGGACCTTTTGTGGCCCTCTCAAATCGTACTTCCTTGTCCTTTTCAACTCAGCTGTCTCTCCCTCTCCATACAGATGTAGGTTTTAGTACGCCCAGCCTGAGGTCAGGACTCAGTGTCCTGCCTGTAATGTTGGCTACTGGTTTTCTCTTACTTGGACTAAAAGGAGTATTTTAATTGCAAGGTGCAGGGTTGCTGTATTAACTTGCATTAACAGAATTCACTGCCTATAAGAATGAGAAGACATGCAAGAGAGATTCATAGTGGTAAAACACATGGATCTGCCAGGTTGGATGGGGAGCAGTCTGGTCTTGTGGAAGGTGTCACTGCCCATGGCAGGGGGGTGGAATGAGATGAGCTTTACTGTCCCTCTCAACTCAAATCATTTAGGATTCAATGATCTGCTGCTGCAGAGCAGATCCTCTTTCCTCACCTGACAGATGCCTGTCTTTCCTCCTGTGCAGATATTGCTTTGGGTGTTTATGATGTGGTGGTGACTGATTTTTCCTGCCCAGCTGGTGTCTTGAAGTGTGCAGAAGTTTTACGGCTGCCTGTTGTCTCGCAAGAGTGGGTGATCCAGAGCCTTATTGCTGGGGAGAGAGTAGGCTACAAGCAGCATCCAAAATACAAACATGACTATGTTGCCCACTAAATGAAAACTTTGCCCTGCTGCCCCAGCTGTTGTGCAGACTGTGTTTTAATCAGATTTCAAATATTTGTGAAATGGCAGTATGCATGGATTATTGTATATAGTTTTATCTGCTGGACTTTTATGATTAAATAAATGTTCAATCTCTTGTGGTATCTGCTGGGACTCCTCATTTATCTAAACTTATTCCAGGGCAATGTCTTCAGAAAAGAAGGACAAAGAGAAAAGAAATGCTTACAGTTCTCTGAGCTGAATAGCACGAATACTCTACTTCGGGTAACCTCAACACAAAGTCAATTATAAAGGAAGGAAAGGGGGCGCATATTCCATTGGCAGCCTGTATTTACAGAAGTAAATACCACAAAGTTCAGGGCAGCAGCAATTCTGTTTGTTGGAAGAATACCATGTTCTGTACTTCTCCAGTTTGCTGTTGTTCTTTTCCATTTATTTCACTAACATGTTGCTAAGTGACTGCTACGAATTTCTAGGACAACCTGCCATTTTGTTTTGCTACCTCTCTTTTTTTGCTGTAGTGACTATATAGCTATTAACCTGCCTTAGTGGAGACTGGTACTAGAGATACAGGCTCAAGAACCTTGGACAACTAAACTGCTGGGAGACTTGAGGTTCAAAGAGCATGGAAGTGCTGTGTATCTTTAAATGGTAATGGGATAAATCATCTGCTTCTGAGCTTCTGCATTCATGACCAGGCACTTCATCTTAGCACTCAGCTGGCATAAAGGCAAAAACTCTTCACTCTAACAAGTGCTATAGGCTGAAGGTGCACCCAGGCCTTCATCCAGCTGTGTACAGTCTTTAGTCCCCTGCTTCAGAAGTGTAAAGTTTTTCTTAATGTATATTTTTTCCTTTATCATTTCCCAGCTCAGACACCTCAGTGCGTTGGTCTGTAAATTCCACATCCAAACTTCAACACGCTTTTTAGCTTTTTTCCATGGTCACAGGATTTTAAACTTTGCATTAGCTACAGTCCTACCATAAACAGCTGTAGTGCATGGAAGGTGCCAGGTCTTATACTTGATGGCTGTTGTTACTGTGTCTGAGTGGGCAGCGAGGATTTTGTTTTTCCCCCAAGAACATGAAACTCTAGTGTGAGCTGCAGCTGTGTGCAAATACAAACCCTTTGAAGGGGAAGGGCTGGTTTCCTGGCAGCCTTCGTGTTCAAACTGGAAACCTGATACAACACCCCAGTGATAGACTGGAAGGCTCTCTTCTGCCAGTCATTCAAATGGACTTGCAGCAAGATAGTCTGTTTGTTGCAGCAAGGCTATGAAATCTTAGTTAACAGGCAAGAAGTTTCTGCCAGATACTGCTTTTCATTGACAGAGAATAGCTATGCCACTCTATTCCCTTTGCACTGGGGTGCAGATACTGACAATATTCCATACAGTTGCATGACAAGATGGTTTTATTTCAGTACAGTAAGGTAGTCACTTAGTAGCATTCTAACTAGTCTGGAAAGAAAACAGCCCAGGTGAAGCAGACAGACACCCCAGGGAAACGTCTGCTGAGGTTCACTGCGAGCGCACTTTTCTGCCGGCACAGGGTGCTTGGTACTCGAATAAGGCAAAGCTCCTACGTTGTCTAGGCACATGTAGTATCAGCACACAAAATGTATTAAATTGTATGGAGAAAGCATGTGATATCACTGGTGTCTCTTTCACCTGCACAGATATTCTAGAATAGTGCACTGCATGAGAAGAGATTCCATTCCTTCTTCCCTCCCCCTTCACCTCAATTGAAAATTGCTATTGCTGTTTCATTTACCAGGTAGTAAGTCTCTGATCAGCAGACATTGTGTACTGTAAATCAGTTTACTGCACAAGTGGAACTTCTGAATACAGCTAAAACTTCATTCATAGTCAAGAACAATAGATTACTTCCTCCATCCTCCAACTTGCAATGGAGCATAGTCCAGCTGAAGAATCAAGACATTATAATTCTTGGTGCTTTTTCACTTTCTGAAGTGGCACAGACTGCCTCCCTAGAAGCATTTATAAGAATATGTAGGGCTGCAGAAAGCATGTTTTTACTACTTCATTAAAAAAGAGTAGCTTTCTGCAATCACTGGGGCAGCCTCACATAAGTGGCACTTCCTTGCCAGTTCCTTCTGAAACAGTAGTTCACCAGGCAAGAGCCAGCTACAAAGAAGTTGAGTGCAAACTCTCCCAACTGTCCAAGAGCACCAGTCTCCACTGCTTGATGCATCACTGGTCACATCCTGAAGGAAAGGTCTTAGTACTTAGACCCCAAAACTGCAACAGAAGGGTAAAGTATCAATTACACGTTGAAAGTAACTCCCTTTATCAACCCACATTGGCATTTTTCAGCCAATATGAGCTAGCAGCTTGTTCAACTTCCTGCCAAAACAAACGGGAGAAAGCAAACCCAAAAATTAATTCATGTTGGTTTGTTACTTCTTTGTCACAGTATTTAGCAACACTTTGGGTAAGGCAAAAGAACTAGAAGCAATCAATAAAAATGGCTTTATATTTCCAAGTACCTCAGGATAATGTTACAGGCAACCCTGAATATATTCCTACCTGCCCAAGGTTCCTCCAGCCTGGGTGTAGTATTTGTTATAATCCAAGCGTAGCAGCAGTTGAGCTAAGTCAGAGTTTATCTGATGGTTGCGAACACTAGAGAGAATCTTGAAGAGAAGTGATGACTGACGACTGAATCCCTACAAATTAGAATAAGTCAATTCTGGGCCCTCTCACAAAGCAAGCAAGCCTTTAATCTCTGTTTCTGCCCAACCAGTCCTTTAACAGCCTGATGAAAAGAATAACTGCATGAGAAGTGATCCTTGTGGTCCAGGATAAGGTAAGCTGTGAGCCACAAGAATTCCTAGGTGTTAGTTATCCAAAAGGAGGGATAGAGGCACCAACAAATACCTGCCTCATTCTATTCCAAAATCTGCCCACATTCCTCCTCTCTGTGCACACAGAATTTCCAGCCTAAGTACGGCTGATTGATTAGAATAATTACAAGTTCTTATATAGAACATCTCAGCTTACGCTCTTGTACTACAACTGTTAAAGCCAAGATAACTGCTTAGGCAAATGTTTGCATGGAAGAAGAACAGATCCACAGAAACACAGATTCACCTTCACCAAAATACTGAGTTGTGCAGCTCCCCGTTCATCTAATGGGCCCAGATTTTGACTGACCAGAGAACAAAAACTATGACAAAGATCCAGAATTTCATTTAAGCAGTGGAAAACCTGCATGGGACAAAAAGCATAAGATACTAGTTGAAACAGAGTTCGAACACAAGGCAGGCAGTTTTTGGTACCCAAAGAGTTGCAGCATTCATAATCAAGATGTTGTGATACTGTATTTTTTAATCAGTAAGGAAGATGTTAAAGTACCTGCAGCATTTTTGTAAGGTTTTCTATCGAGAAGGGGTTTAAATGTTATGCTGCATCTCCCCCTATGCCCTTCCCCCCTCCCTCCAACCTTTTGCAGACATTAGTGGGGAAACAGGATTGGCATGAGCTGTCCACATAGGCAGAGTAGTTGAACACTGGCTTTCCTGTCCAACCAGCAGGTCATTCACTGCAGCTTCAGGATGAAGAAGGAAGAATAAAGACCAGCAAGAGCTATGGTTCAAGGCTTTGATTTCACTGTTCACTAAACTGGGAATTTTTTTTTTATCAGTTGGTCAAGGTAACTTGCATTCAAGAGTGTTAAGAAAACCCAAATGCTTCACAGATGTAACTACTGGAACACATCAAAATTCCAGACTGGATAATTGGTATTCTGCCACCTTTATGCTATAATAGTCTCATAGACTGAGCAAAAAGACACTGTTTCATTGAAACTAAGTTTCTTTGGGAATGCTTTTGTGAGGTTAAAGGTTTATAAAAATACTGCAACATTATAACATATTGTTTATTAAAACAAAAAAGACCCTTAAAGGTCCACTCTGGAACATCTCAGTTATTTTTTTTCTCTTAAGTAGGAGAGAGAATTTTTCCTAGTCTAACGCATTTCAGCATGAGTCCCTCAGGAATACAGTTCCCAGCATTATGCTTATTAGTACTTCTTTAATAAAATGGCCTGTTATAAAAATATAGTGATAAAATTTAAGTTAGTAAGGTTAACTGAACACTGAAATAATCTTGATTTAAAATTGCCAGGAATGCAGCGTTCACACTCACCAACCGTAAATTAAGTGATCTTAATTTGATTCTCTGTTCCAGTTTAAACCTCCCTTATTCCTAGAATTGTAGTCTGTGCTCTGCAGGAGATTATCACTGATATGTTTTAAAAGATAATTTGTCATATCTGTTCAAAAAGGTGTGTTTCTTAGGGCAGTTGGAGAACTTGTAGAAAAAGGTGAAAACTAGACCTACTTACAGGTTTTAGGAGGATGAAAGACTGAGCCAACAAATTACTTAAGAAATGATCGTGAGCCAGTCGTATACTCTCAAAATCTCGCGTGGCATTTATCTGCTGCAGAAGCTGTGAGAACTGAGACTCCAGTACATCCACCTGATGGATATGTAAAGATATCTCATTAGTATCTTGAGGAATCAGACCATCCAGAAGTTTTGTGTAAGAAACTTGCTTATTGCTACTCTTACATTAGAGGCTGAGGATCCCCTTCTCTCCACCCAATGAATGGGGAATTATAGACAACAGCAGTATGTAATGGGAGGGGACAAAGGAATTTTTGATGCCTAATATCTACGTAGAAAGGGAAATGGTCACTTTCTTTAAGATTAACTATTAAAAAAGTATATAACCAACATGTAAACAAAGGTATTTGACTGTAGTAATCTCTGAATTTTATACAGTTTGATGCTATCTGGAATCTTACGGCAAAGGCTGCAGTGCAAAAGCTCGGCCAGAGCTGAGATACTCTGGAGAATCTAGAAAGCTAGGCCCCGTCAATTCGCTGTTACAGCTATTAACGAAGTAATAGGCAATTCTCACAAAGACATGCTATTAGTAACTGCCGTTTACATCTCTTTTTTGACTTTAAATGGTCAGAATATGGCTTCTTTCGATTCTTTAAAAACCAACCAACCAACCAAAAGACCCCAAAACTTAACTCACAGTGGAGTTCACATAAGAGGCAAGGGAAGAAACCAGGATGGCATCTTAATGATGATCTTTCAGAGATGTCTGTGGTTTCTCACAAATGTTTAGTAGCACTAGAGAGCCACTAGAGAACTCCTGCATTTTTAGTAACACTCACTGAATCACAAGTCCGAAAACTTTTTAATTGTAACCCTAAGTCTGGGAACTTGGAGGAAGCGTCGACTTGTAAAGGAAATCCTTGATTTCCTTACAGTAGAAAGAATCTGAAACCTGAAAGACAGGTCTTCAGTGCTCCCTCCATGCATTTCTGCCAGTTTTTGACTAACTGACAGTTTGTCTTTCTCTGTAAATACTGACCTGCAGATAATACTGAAGATTGTCCACAAGGAAAGCCATGTGATCTCTCAGACGCCACTTGATGGCATCTGTTCTGTTCGATTTCAAGTGTTTGCGTTGCATCTGGAGAGCCCAGCAGTGCTGTAGCTCAGCCTGGACTCGTCGCACACTCAGCAGGTATTTGAACACAACGTTGTACCTACATTGAAAAAAATACAAAGTTGTTTAAGACTAAAATATTCCTTGGCAGCAGGGACTAGGGAACATAACAATGCAAGACTGAAAAAAGAAACAGGAGGTGGCTGCCTGTCAATAGATAGGGCAGATCAGGAGACGGCCCATCTCAGAGTAAGATTTCTGCTTGTACTGGTTACTGACCTAAAACATACAGAGTTAATTTTGGTGTAAGGAGGGGAGCTGCCAGTGAAAACATTGTTAAGGTAGCACTCTTTGTAAATTACTGCAAATCTGTCAGCATCTCGTAGGTCTTAGTACCATTACAAATACTCTCAATATGAGTAAGTGAAAAGAGCCATTTTAAGGTTCAGAGAGGAAGATGAAGTATTATAGCTCTACCTTTCTCTCCATAGTGAGAAAAAAACCCCACTAGTGAGTGCCTGAGCTCAGGGAACATATAGATGAATATACAAAGACCATACCTACTACTTACTTCTCAAGAACAGCAGGAGTAAAGAGAATGTGCAGCGGCCATTGAACTTTGTAAGAAAGGCCCAGAGCTGCCCATCCAGATGTGGGGGCTTCACGTGGAGATAACTCCCGCGAAGGCCCTTCACGAGTCTGAGAAGTATCTGAAAACAAATGAGTTGCTGAATTACATTATCTTCAATACAACCATGGCAAAGAAGTAAAGGGGAAAGGGAGAGAACAGAATTAAGAAGAGCCAAAGCAGTCTGGGCCATCACATTGGGCTGTAAAGGGAACAAAATTAGTATTTCTTGAACTTTAGAGAAGAGCAACAGAATTTGAAAACAAGGTCATCATCTCCCATCTTAACTCAGTATTAAAAGTGCAAGTATATATACCTTTATGCTCCTTTCCATGGTACTCAATGGTTAAGTGAAGAAGAGGAAGAAGGTTGTCATCATCTA
Source organism: Cephalopterus ornatus (assembly GCA_013396775.1). Taxonomy (NCBI): domain Eukaryota; kingdom Metazoa; phylum Chordata; class Aves; order Passeriformes; family Cotingidae; genus Cephalopterus; species Cephalopterus ornatus. The sequence goes on from VZRE01005079.1 coordinate 101,501, forward strand.
ACAGCACCTTATGAGCAGACTGCTGAAATGCAACGTTGACATCTGACAACAAGAGAACACACATATCAACCCAAGATGATGCAGCTAGTGCTAATTTTGCACCCATTAGTTATTTATGCCTGGCCATAAAAGACAACACTGATGCACTATTGCCACTGGTTTCTTTTAATTCCAGCTTCAAATATGGGGAGAAATCTGCCATCTGAAAGTTTCTGAGAGGCTGTTTTCACTCTGTGAGATGTTCTAGATTACAAATGCTGTTGTCTCAAAACTAGTGATATCATGTAGAAGGTAAGATAGAGCTCTCCTGTACTGGACATGGCTCACCCTTTTCCTGCTATACCACAGTGAGGACAGTTTGATAAGTGAATAAGCAACACTCACCATGTTCAGTTACAGCTGTAGGTGGTGTCTTTAACATGTGCTGTGCAGTGTCAATGAAAGCCTGAAACAGCTCACCTCTTCCCAAAAGATAAAAGTCTTTTATAATCTGTGAAGATAAACTTTTTGTATCAAAACATACCAAAATGAGCAGCAATGTTAAGCATTGTAGCTGATAGCACCCATTTTTATTATTCCTTGGACAAGTTCTGCCATTTCAAAACACAGCTGGAGAGCTCTGAATTTCATTCACTGATCAAAGAGTCTACACTGCCTTTGCTTCAAGATGCAAACCACAAAATGGCATACACATACCCCTCTAACTCTATCACTCTGTGCTCATTCTTGAGACCTAGAAAATAAAAACAACTTTATCTAAAAGAAGAAAGTCCAGAGTAGAAGGCAGTAAAGTAATTAATGGGAAACTGCTATTTAAAAAAGAAAGAAATAAGCTGCTTCAGCAAAAACAAACTAGCAGTTACATTACCTTCAGTTGTCCTAGTAGATCCGATTCCTCCACCATCAGTTTCCAAAGATGCTAGTGAGGAAATAAAAAACAAACAAAAAACAAAACAAAAGACCTCCCCTCAGAATTATCTTACCCATTCAGAGAGAATAGTAGCTCTCTTGAAACTTTGTATGCAATACATACAAAAAAGCACATATAGTCAATGCTATAAAAAGCACAAGAGAACATAGTGTGTACCAGCCCATGCTACTAGTTAGAACTCTTGATATATACCAGCAAAAAACTCTGCCTAAGAAACATGAAGACCAAAAAAAAAAAAAAAAGGCAAATTCCTATTAAATCTGTTCCACCTCAGCTTTGTTCTCATTTTTCTAACCTCCCTATCTTCTCAGGTTCTCCTCCCCACCACAGCTGAAAAAAAAGGATTAAAAATTGCTAGAGCAAAGAATATGTCCAGTGAGATGCCATCTATTATACTAAAAGCACAATGAAAAAATATACAAAAACCTCCCTTCTTTTGCCCATGAAAGTGCATAGTATTTGTTAGTGTCCTTTTGTCATTAGAAGATGGGGTTACATGAAGCTCTGAGACCCCTAAGAACACGAAAGCTACCTGCATGCTCACATGCTTGTTCAACCACTGGTTCTGAAAAGCCCCCTTCTCCCAGTCACTCACAAAACTTAAATGCTCCTCAGCCTGCATAGCAGTTACCCTCCTTAGGAGGCTTACCTCAGCAACAGTGCTCCGTATCCAGTCAACCACTGATTCAAAGTCCACCAAACTAAAGAGCGGTTGCTGCTTGAGTCGATGTAGCTCTGCTGCAAAAGTGTCCTCCTGGTTTTTTAGGATGGAGCCTAGGCAGCAATGAGAAGTGTTTTGGAGAGTAAAAAGGAATGCCATTTGGAGACATGCAGACCCCTTCCAGCACAGTGGGGCAGAAAGGCTGTCCAGGCAGCACCGTCTCAGGGCTGGCAAGGAACGTGAAGAGGAGGTCTCGAAGTACAAGTACCGAGGTACAAGATTACCAATACAGGTACAGTTACAGTATAGATACTTGCCATGGCAGTGCTGTGGTACCAGTAAAAACGTCAGATATTTTCTACAGAAATGGTTATTGCTGACAGCCCTTTTTCTAGGACTGAGCTAGGTCTTTGAACCCAAAACCAAAGTTGGTTTGGTTCTCCCCCTATCACTGCTCCTTTCAAATCTATCCTGTTGTTTGAACTTGGGGACTTTTTTTTTAACCAGCTGAGCTAGAAGACCAATTTTTTTTCACCTTGCTGCTGCTAAGGAAGAAAACAGTCCAGTTGAATTGGTGCTTTGTTCTCTGTAATGTCACTCAAGTAATATTAGTACTTTCGCTTAGACAAACTCAAGATAGAGCCACCACAGCAGTCCTCCCCAGTTGGTGTAAGAATGTATTTCCCAAACCAGCTCCAATGTAAACTTATCAGGCTCTCAAAGGGAACCATCAGCTGAATTGCCTCTGCCATGCTGTCTTCAAGGCTACATCTTGATAATTTGTCTTCCACAGCAACTGTTGGGACCACCTTGCAAATGAATTTCTTGTGTTTGTGGATGCATGTTAATACTGTGACACCATTCTGCAACATATACACTCAGAGCAAGATGTGCCATTGTGTCTGTCTGCAGCATTTAGGGACAGGGATGCGAACAGAAAAGAAAACAAGACCTTTGCAATTGCTTTATTTATCCAGAGCAAATCACATGGTGACTTGTTGCTGGAAATCTGGAGACTATGTTTGGAAAGTGTTATTTACACATCCTGTTCTTATACTGCTCCCTTGGAATCAATCAGAAGCAGAACACTGGGACCACTGTTCTGTCCTGGCACAACCATCCATACAGTCTGAAGAATATCAGCCAACAGTCAATGATTGTTGAGGAATTTGTTAATATTGGAAAGCATTTTGGAAACTAATTGTCAGTCTGTCATAACTGAGCAGAGTTTGCAAGAAAGATGTTCATTACCTTTTCTGGTCAGGTTAACATTCTGATTCTCAAACATCTGTACAGATTCTCCCACGAAGAGGATTTTCTCAGCAACCCGCACAGGAATGTATGAAGGCAGCATTTCTACTCGCAGAGAAAACTGTTTTAGAGATGGAGCTAACATGTTCTCCTCCTCAATCAAGCGCTGTCAGAGGCACGAGGGAAAAGAAATCAAGTGAAAACCAGTGTGAGAAAACCAGAGGTGTAGAAGGGGTGTATAAAGGGTGGTGTGTATGTGTGTGTGTGTGAGGGGGGATCCAAGAATGTTGGAAGTAAGCAGAAAGGTAGCAAAACTGATTTGTATCATTTAAGTTAGCCAATAAACTTCCTTATGCTTCTAGTATGCTAGTAGATATCCCTGAGATGTTGCTTCCATCAGGGAGTGGAGCAGAAGTGGGAAAAGGAGAAGCTAAACCTTTGTGGAACAGCAGCAAACTGGCTGTACCAAAGGAATTTACATCAGCAAAAGGAATTTTTATTGAAACTGCATTACATGAGTCCTTTTGCTGCCACAGAAACGTTAACTAGCATTACCAAAAATAATCCTCCCCTAGACCCATTCCTATGTTTTAACACTTCTAGAACACTTGTGATACAGGCCAAATGTAAATGCCTCCACTAGTGAGCAAATAAAGATCCAAAGGCTTGCTAGCAAAAATAAGGCAATTTTCTCAGCTCCTGTAAAAGATGTTTAAAACAATACAGTAAATTACTAATTTTTTCCTGAACATATTAATAAAGCACTCCAAGTACAGAGGTAAGAGAAGCAATGCTGATAATTTCATTTGGCTTTCTTGTTATTGGAGAACTAGTTTCAGTAGTCCATAATCCATAAAAAACATCGTCCTGAAAAATTTTTGAGAACATTTGCCATCTAGACTTTGTAACAGAAGAGTTCAGTACAAGTTTGTGTATATATATATATATATGTATATGTTAATGCCAACATTAACATGTTGGCAATTCTTTTCTTAAGATTCTACTGACACTTTTAGATGAGGCAATACCCAAATATTTTATCTGTCTCTCCCATCAACACTCAGGATTTCTTAATCTACTCTTTGACTGAGAAATTGCCAACACCACTAGTTAATAATACTGAAGAAAGGAGGTAATAATATCTTCTTAATGTCCACATTTTCCACCATGGCCCTATAGGAAGACTCACCAATTTTCACATTCTTCCTTTATCTGATATAGTGAAATCACACATTTTTTACTAACTGCCTTTTAAAGTTTTCCCTTGTTTTTGCCTGTGTGTAGCCTGTTTTCAGCAGAGACCGTTTGCACATGGTACTTAATTAGTATGCAACATGGTGTTTTGAGGGGAATCTTCTGTGCGTTCGCAGCCAAGCTGCATGCAGCACACTAACACCACAGATGCCCATGAAATGTTTTCTCACCGTAAACCAGAGCATGAATTAGAGTTGCAGTTGCTCCTCACTGATCTCTATTCAGACACTCAAATGCTCAAAGTGTGAAAGATTACTCCACTGAGAAAGCTGCTTTGCACAAGGGCACTCTAACGGTATGGCATCTACAGGAAGAGTTACTGCATTTCACCGGTGTACCAGCAGGTTGCTCCCTTGCTTTGCAGCCTCTTGACACTCCACAGCACATTTTCCACCAGTACTGTCAGTAGCACTAAGGTGTTAGGTAACATTTGCACAACTAATGGTTGTGCAAGAAAGGTACTTGACCCAGCTGCCCAGAGAAAGGGTGTGAATCAAGTCAACAGCAAAGCTCCCCACACCCTTTCCTCTGCAATTGCTCACACTACTATAGATCACAGCATTGACCGTAAGAAATGAGAAACCAGTCAGTCAAGAGCAGGGGGTGTGCAGCAGTTCCAATTACTTAACATCAGCATCTACACAGATTCTATCTGTAGGGCTTTCTGCCCTCAGATTATCCAACTGTGCCAAAAGATGTCTCTGTCCTTTATGCCTAGCAGCAAGCTACTACAATATTACCTTGATTTACCATCTTGCCAGGCCTCAGTATATGTCTAGTCTAGCATAGCTCACACAGAAGCAGAAGAAAATACATTTCTTCTTTAGTTCCCTAAGGACCAAAACATGCCAAGCTATGACTTGTAGTTCTTACCAGGTCCTGCAGTTCTCGTAGTTGTTTTCCTGTAAGTCCCCCAATTCCTAAGTCATCGTCATCTTCTTCAGGTTGGCTAGGGACATTTCCAGAAGAGGGGCCCTGTTTGATAAAGAACTCTTCATGTTGGTCTAGTAGCAATCCATGAAGCATCCAGGCAGAGAGCTGCTTATACATGACTCCATGACAAACAGCCAGAATCCTGAGGTCAAGAGAAACAGACAGTGGGGCCTTTGAACACAGTACCCAAAACCTCATTGTACATCACTCTGGAAAGTCGAGTCAGTCAGCCAAGCAGTATGGCAAGTGCTAAATGGCTAATGTGGAATTTTATATTTTTTTTTAAATATAGAAAAGTGGACAAAACTAAAAGGTACAAAACTAAACTAACATATCCTCTGATTATGGGGCTTCTCCACAGAAATCTGCTAGTAGGTAGAGATACAAGTTTGCAGTGGCTTCCCAGTCCTGCTGTTTCTACTCAATTACATTTCAGCATGAACACAAATTATATTTTAAGTAGTCTGACTTTCTCTGCAAGGACATACAAGCATCATAACACTCACCCAGTCACATTTATCATTTTGAAGGATCAACATCAATAACAAGTCTATCATATGCAAAACAGTTCCTGTAGACTTCAAAAGAAAAAAAAACACTGGGTCTGAACTTTTCTGAGCCGTTAGCCCAAAGTATGGAGAAAACTTTAATTCCCACCATAAGCCTGCTTTAGATAAGCAATGGGGACTGTGACAGTTTTCCTTGCATGCTACTCCTACTTTTGTAACATGCAAGGCTATTTTGCATGTACTGTTTTAACAAGTAAGATAAATACTTTGACAATAACTCCAGTTCCTACAGAAGAATGAAATAATAGTTTTACTGTATCTACGTACTTTTCAAGAGCACTGCGAACAGGAGGCAACCCCCCACAGCTATGTTTGTGGACTGTCTCCAATATCTGACATCCATGAATCTGCAGAAAGAAAAGGTTACATTATGTCTGTTATTTAGATCTGTACTGACCTTTACATATATTTAGACTCTACACTTTCTGCTCACAAGGAAATTCCTTAGCAAACTGAACAAGCCTTACAGAAAGATGTATCATACTCCACGTGTGCTCTAGTGCTCTACACCCAAATTTCTGTCAAAACTTTCCCTTAACAAAATGTAAGCATCTTTTTTTCTTCAGGTGACAATCAGAGAAAACAGATTCAGAAAAGAAGAAATTCCAACCAACAGCATCTTGTCCTATAAAATGCATTGTGATTATAAAATGCAAGTCATCAAAGATCATACTGATAATGGAAAAAAGTCAAATCCAGTGTAAAGAGATTTGCAAAACAGTTATTCAATACTTACAGTAGTACTAGTAATAGGGCATCCATTACTCAAACCACATTCTTTGCTAGTATTATTAAAAATCTGTGATGGGGGCAGAAACAACTTTATCAGTTAAAGAGGAAACTTGTTAAGAGAAACTAGCTGCAATTCTACTGTACCTTCTGAGTTTTGATCTGTTCCACCATGACCATTACAGAGGGGAAGAGTAACTGAAACTGCAGAACAAGGAGCAAAATATCAAATTAGGTTGCTATGCAAGAAAGAGAGAAAACACTATAGCTGAGTAAGTCTGGACAGCAGCTGAACACGACAATTTAATGAAACTGTTATATGGCTTTCCCCACATGACACAGAAATCTCTCAGAAGGATGTCCTCCCTCCACTGGAGCAAGATGCACAAAGTTATATTCCAGAAGTAGTTCAGGCTAAACACAGGCAGTGAGGAATGTGTGAGTCAAGGTGGAGGACCTCAGCTTTTTGTTGAAGTGCAGGTGATCCTCTGAGCATGATTAAGGGACTACAAATGTAGAGGTGTTAGACAGAAATGGCATGACATGACAGACTAACCCTTCTTTATCCCACAGGCTTTCTTATTAGACTCAATAAGCAATAAGAGTAATCAAAGAACACTACCTGTTTTTTAACATGACATACCTGGTCCAGGGAATAATTAACATGTGAGATGGAAAGATGTGGGTCAGTCAGAAACTGTAAGGATAAAGCAATTAATGAAAATTAGTTATGACAATCACTGGATGGTCAGAGTACCCAAGATATGACAGCTATTAATCTAGCAGAGATTAAGCAAAACCTTTAAAATTGAAAACAGGAGACAACAGTCTGAGACAGCACTGGGCTCTGACACAAATGGAGCACTTACTGAACTGAAGGAAGAGGGGACATAATACTTATTAGGATGAAGAGTAATTTACAATAGCATCTCACAGGAATAATTTGGAAAGCATTCCTCATGTGGAAAGGAAAATACCTTGTCTCATTTTAGGTACTACTACTTAGCATATGCATAGCAGAAATGACAGCTTTCCACCACCTGTCAGCAGCAGGACTGCCTCTTGTTCCATGTCTCTCTCCTTTACCTCTTGTTCTAGATCAAGTAGTGCCTGTCGATATGGCTGCAGCACTGAATCAAGACCTGTGCAGAAGGCTCGCAAATAAATGCCATGTAATCCGCTCTGGTTTTGCTGAGATGGATGATGGTCCTGAAACCAAACCAAACAATAAAAACTGCATCAGCACCCCAGTGTAGGTCTGAAGAGTAACAGAGTATCTGTGCAGCGTCACAGCAAAAGTCCAAACATGTTGAAATGCACCTTATCCCACTGTAAAGTGATCAAAAACACAAATACAACCTTGTCATGAGGAAAGTTACTTGAGCAGAGTTTTGTGGACCTATGCAAGTGCTGGGAACCACTGGTACCAGTGCTTCTTTTCACTTAAGCATGCCTCTTGGATCTCAAGGTTCTTCACAAACCATTAGGAGGACTCACTACAAGGTAGACACGAGCATCCTATTCAGTTCACAAACGCTGGCCAGTCTGCTGTGGCCAGAAATTATTACAAGACTTCCTCAAAAACGAGATTTTACATTTGGTCCATCTTTCACTGCTCTGTACTCATCCGTACGTGCATCGCACTGAGCTTTCTGGAGGGCTGCCCGCGAAGGCACGTTTGTCAGTGCTGGCGCGAGTATGGGCCACGGGCCGCGGGACACTCACGTGCCCGAGGCAGCTTGGCCTTACCCACACCTGCTGCACTCTTCCCCGGGAACACCGCGGCCCGGCGGCCCCACCTGCTGCTGTACGTGTCCCGTGTACTGCTCCACGAATTCGGCGAAGCGGATGTAGTCGGTGCCGAGGCGGCAGAGCCGGTTCAGGACGCTGGTTTCGCTGGGGTGGAGGAATGGCAGCTCCTGAGACACCTTGGGGGGACAACAGCGGTGAGGGGCGGGCGAGGGCGAGCTTTGGCCGGGGTCGGGCTG
>VZRE01005079.1:109860-173353 GCA_013396775.1 Cephalopterus ornatus
GGCAGGGGCAGGGGCAGGGGCAGGGGCCGGGCCGTGCCATGCCTGGAGGCCGCCGCGCTTGCTCCAGGTGAAGGCCGCCCCCGGATACCCGCTCAGCGCCAGAAGCAGCTCGTGGATCATCCTGCAGCCGGCGCCGCGCGGGCTGCCGGGAGGCGAGCAGGGGCCGCCGGGAAGGGCGCGAAGGGCGGTGGCAGCTGGGCCCGGTCGGCACGAGATCGGCACCGGCTCGGCACCGGGGGGGGGGGGATCTTTGCCGGGTTGCCGAAAGAGGCACTGGCAGCGGCTGAGCGGAGCCGACAGGAATGTGTGCCAGTTTTGCCTTCCTCCATTTATTATGTATTGCTTTCCTTCGTTTCCTGTCTTAACCCGGGTAGTCTTTTAATCAAAACCGCCCATTTTCAAAGTTGTGGAGGTACTTAATAAACTGTTTTTTAGCAACCTGTTTTTAATTCCTCCTCCCCCCCCCCCCCCCCCCTATTTTTTGGTACTGTTTTTCTTCATGTGCATGTTTACTCTTGTTCATTTAGAAGAAACTAGTGTTTAGTGTTACGTATCATTTAATCTGTATTTGGTTCATGATCAGCTTGCCTCAATAAGGTCTGAAATGTAATAGGAAGAACTTCTGTTACATTTTTGCAGGGATGAACGACGTCCTATTACGTTGCTTTATTGTCGAAAGAATTTTTTTTCCTGCAGTGTCTCTGATACATGGGGCATGGGCTTTCTCCAGCTATACAACTTTTTGTGTAACATGGGCGCTGCAACACTATTGTTTATCATGTATGAGTATAATAAAACTACTCTCTTTCTATTGACAAAACTTCTATCATCATAATAAAGACTGAGGAGTTTGGCTAGGCAGTTGGTTGTGCATCATTGACATAAATATCACAGCCTATAAGTGGGTTACAAAAGCTATGTGCCACTCCTGCTTTTAGGATGCATTATTTGAGGTTGTGTTAGTGCTGGAGTTAGTGCCAGTTCTTCCCTTACCCGTAAAAGACTTTGGTTCAATCCCATGCTGCTTACCAAGATTTCTGTGCTAACAGGTGGGTTTTGTTTATTGCTGAATTTAAATACTATCTTCAGCAGATTATAAAGCTAAGTAGGCTGTTGATAGCTTATATGTAATTATATATGTGGTGATGGCTCAGTAATTGACAAAAATGTTTAGTCTGTAAAGACTAAATACGTAATTTAGTGGTATCTTTGTACAGTACTATTAATGTAATGCTTTTATTAACATAAATAGATTAACATACTACATATTTAATCTGAGAAACCTTGCATGTAAGTACAGTCATCTTCTGCAGCCAGAAACTAAGCTTACAGCAGCATTTGTTCACAAAAAGTAGAAAATCTGAAGAGTCTTCCTTGAGAACACAGCAGGAGTATAAACAGTTTAAAATTTATTTGAGTAGAGGGAACTTTCCTTTATCAAATGTGATAAAGGGGTGAGCTATTTTTTGTGGAAGGTAGTGAATTGTTGGAAGTGAATCATTCTAGGGATAAAAATACAATTGACATGAAAGCAATTTAAATAGAGATCTGATTGCTTTTTCACAATTGTAGGAGTCCTTTGAGGTGAAAATTAGGGATTTGCTGCAGGGTGTTTGGTATGTGGCCAGTATTGCAGAATTGGTCATAGATGTCTTATTGCATCTTTGCTTTACAATCTGTAAATCTGGCTCATCTCCACTCGCTTCCAGCTAAGTGTTGTGGACTGCTCAGGACTTAAATTACTTTATTGGTATCCCAAGTGTCTTTTTAGATAGCCTGCATGAGAACAAATACAGGGGCAACAAGTCAGCATTAAAAAGCAGATAAAAAGATAGGGAGTGTGTATCACAGAAAAAATAAATATTGAATTACCCATATTTCTTTTGGTCGTTTTTTTTCAGGTAGCTGTGGGGCTCTACACAGGTCCTTCAAGAGAAACTGTACCTGGTGCATGGGGACAAGTGCACTGTTTTCCAGTTCAAGAAGCCTTTTGACCACTACAGAGCTTGCCCATATTGCACGGTCATGCTGGGGGAAGGAGACGATTTTATCATGAGCATGCAGAGTGGGGAGCTTGCTAACTTGCGTCTAAGGAGTAAGGACTCCTCTGCTATTCCAGCAGCCTGTTGGTGTGTCCTAGCATCGCATCATGACTATCAGCAGAACTGGGCAGGATTTGCATTAGGGTCATTTGCTCTCAGTCCTGCAGATAGTGTGCATCCCAGGGAAGCTGTGGGCTATTTGAAGTGAGGTCAGGATGCAAAAGCAGAGTCTGGAAGCAGTACCCATTTTGAAAGCCAGACTTCCTTTTTCCTCCCTGGCTTGTCTGCTGCACTGGAAATGTGGGATGGGTCAGTCTGCATTCTCTTGCCTCAGCTATGCAGCTGCTCCCTTGCAGTTTCTCCAGAGCTTCATGCCAAGTTCCCTGCTGCAAATACAGATGGATTACTCCCCCAGGGGAGCGATCTGGGCTTGCACTGAGCACAGTTGTGAACTAACACTGGAGGATTGTGTGTTGGGATATTTGTACATATGTATCCACCGTGTTTCTTTCTTTTAAGATCAGGTCAGTAACTTGTCCCATTTGACCACTGTAATTTTGATCTGATGCTGGGAGCCAAAAGGCAACTCTTGCTGCTGGCAATCCATAGCCTAACATGCAACCACATACAAAAAAGTCTCACCAAGTATGAGAGGTAGGAGTCATATGTGTATGTGTGTGTTAATGTGTATATACATAGATACAAAGATACCTAGATACATAGATACACATACACACTCTTTTCCCCACAGTATATATGTTAAATGTATACACCTACTCACTTAAGATAGCTCCTTCTGGATTCTGGGCATTCTGACCCTGTAGATACAGAACTGGGTCATTACAGAAGACAGAGAAAATTACAGGTATGTAAATGTTGTTCCAGACATACAAAGTAAGACCTAAACTTATTCAGAATTAATGGGCCCTAAAGGGAAAGGTCATGATTAGCTGTACATGACGGAAGCACAAAAAAAAATATTATTAATAATAGTGAGCTGGATCATCAGAATGATGGATGCTAAGATGTGGAGTGGCATTAGACCTATGTTATTCCAGCTGTCACCTTCATGTGCTCTGAAGAAAGAGTAAGAAATACCTTGGAATTCTTAATGCTAAATGGGACCTAGGGCAGATCCTATTCAATCTTCAGACTTTGCTTTGCCAGAAATGAGGATACATGTGAACAATTATTCAGTGGACATTTGTATGAATATGCTATTATTTCACAATCTTTTTTTGGACTACAAGACTCTAGAACTTTGGAAAGGTAGGTATGATAACTGTATATACAATCCTGTTTCAAGGAGGATTTGAAGAAGTTAGAGATTCCTTATGTTTCAGTGGAGGCCTGCAGGTAGGGTATCTTTAAGTGACTATAGAATCAGATTCAGAGTCTTCAGATGTAAGCACACATTTTTTCAGCACCATTCACAAAACTAATTTTTCTCATAAAGGAAGTGGCCAATAAATACAAAAGACAATAAATCAAAAGAACAGATTACAGTAGTTTATTTAAAGGACTGAGTTTTGGCACTCTTTTCCCTTAGGAAGCCTAGTGATTAGTCACTAAGACCAAGAACTTCCAAAGAATTTTTTTTAATAGAATTGATTGCTCCAATTCAAAACCAGATAAAAATAAGTACCGCTGTAATATTATTTGTAAGGCCATCTGAGTAGTGCTCATTCAACATTAAGGTAAAAAAAGAAACAGGAGAGGCAATAAATTAAAGACATAGAAACACAAATCCTAACAGAAACCAGTTAACAGAGACAATAACAAAAGACCAGAAATCTTAAATCAGGGGAGCTATTAAAGGAACCATTAAATATAATCTTGAAGAGGTTCAGCAAGATTCTTTGATGATGTGCAGTAATCATGGTTTATTTTTCTTATCAGAGTGAGTCTTATAGGAAAGAGTAAATTTATGAGATTTTTTTGAGGGAAGATTGTGAGACTGCACAAAAATGTTACAACATTTTTAGGAGGAACAAACTGCACTCCATAGTCTACATACATAGACTATTTTAAATGTCTTCTCATTGCGTAACTGCAAAGTGACCACATATGAAGTAATGCAAATGTTAATAATTAGACCTACTGCTTCACTATAAAACCTTTTGTTTTGTAATTTATGTCTAGCATTCACTGATCTAGTTATTTCTGTAACTAATGAAGTGTGTCTCCCTTTCATACAGACTCTTTAAACATCACAGAATCACAGAATCAGTTAGGTTGGAAAAGACCTAATCATCGAGTCCAATATGACTGAACACCACCTTGTCAACTAGACCATGGTACTAAGTGCCATGTGCAGTCTTTCCTTAAATACTTCTAGGAACAGTGACTTCACTACCTCCCTGGGCAGCCCATTTCAATATCTAATCACTTTTCTGTGAAGAAATTCCTTCTAATGCCCAACCTAAACCTCCCCTGGGACAGTTCAAGACTATGTCCTCCTGTCCTATCACTAGTTGCCTATGTTTATATATATAAATATACTTTTTGATGGGCTCACGGAATCATTGAGGTTGGAAGTGACCTCTGGAAGTCTCTAGTCCAACCTTGCTTCCTCGACTCATCGTGAACTTGAGCGGGTTGTCCAGCACCATGCCTAGTTAGGTTTGAAGTATGTGAAAGGGCAGAGACTCCACAACTTCTCTGGGCAACTTGTTCCAGTGTTTGATCACTGTCAGGATACAAGTATTTCTTCTTATGTTTATTTGAGACTTTCATATTTTTCGGTCCATTGCTCACTGCTTCTTGTCATGTCATCTCTCAGGCTCTCCTCGTATGTCAGATGATCCAAGCTCTTCATCAGTTGCTCTGTGTTTCACTGAACATGTTCAATTTTCTCCATGTCTTCCTTGTACTGGGGAAGCTGAAACTGAGTTCAGTACTTGGAAGAAGGGAATGATCAACTCCCTTACCTGTTGGTGACGCTTTTCCTAATAGAGACTATTGGTCTACCACATTACTTAAGTACAAATTAAGTGCTAAACTTATGCCCTGGCAGTGAAATTCATGGGGCTAATTAAAACAGACACATGGTGGCTGGCATCCTCAGTGCTCTGACTCTTGAACAAGAACCAGGCAAAGCAACGGCAATACATACTGAAGGGAAGGAAACTTTCAGGGCACAATTCTGGCAGTGGTGCTGAATGTTGCTGTTGTTTTGGGGCACCCTGCTTAAACTTGTGGCTGACATTTCAGGTGAGTTACCATGGTTTGGTCAGCTGTTTAGATGTTTAGATGAAAGAGCTGAGCTGCATCCAGCAAGGTCAGATTTTACTGCCGAGAAGGGTGATGCAGCTGGGGAGCCTGGCAGGACTAGAGTGCCTAGGCAGGCCTGTATCAGCAGGGTGTGGGAGGCAAGACAAGACTGTCGACGCTGAGCTGATCTGGCTGCACTGCACACAGTGGGGCTGGCATGGCTGGGCTGTGCGTAAGGAGGCTGGAAAGGCTCAGAGAGTAAGATGTGGGTCGTGGCTGGGTTGACATGGGCTGTGTTCCGCCTAACAGGGCTTGCAGAGTTTAGGTCAGACCTTAGCTGGGTGCTAGGAACGGGGCTGACCGGAAGGCTCAGGGCCAGGGGCGGTGGCCCTGTGAGGGAGATTCCGGGGAGAGACAGGGCGTCCAGGTCGGGGTCCGTCGGGGCCAAAGGAGCTAGGTCGGGGCCGACAAGCGGGGTAAGGCAAATTGTCGCTCTTCTGCTGCAGCAGCGAACGAAGGTGGCTGAGGCGGCCAGGGTGCGACCAGGTCGGGCAGACGGAGAGAGCGCGGAGCGGGCGGCTCCTCCCCCGCCACACCCGGTGCGGCAGGAAGAGGAACAGCCGCGCCCAGCTAGCGCCAGCCTCGGCTCAGCGCAGCACCATGGCGGCGGAGGAGGTGGACGGGCTGGCCGTGTCCCGGCCCCACTATGGCTGTGAGTACCGGGGCGCCCGGGGTCCGGGAATTTGCGTGGCCGCCAAGCGACGCCCAGCCCACGTTGCCCGTGCCTTCCAGGGTCCAACGCTGGGAGGGGAGGCTGGGACGCCGCAGGCACGGGGGGAGCCACGGGCCCCAGGCTCCGGGACCGTCCCGCGGGCGCGATGCGCCCCACCGACTCTTCTCGCGGGCCCCGGGGCTGGGCGCCTTGTAGCGCGGGAGCTCGTCCAAGTTCGACGGCCCTTCGGATGCTAGAGATGAACTCTGGTAGAAGGCAGGGAGTGGACAGTGCAGGAGCACCTTCCGACTGTCCCGCCGTCGTCTGCCGCGGGCGGGCCCCAAGCTGCGCCCAACATGTCCGCCGCGGGCGGGGCGGGGGCGGCCCTGCCTTCTGCCTTCCCGCCGATTTCGGCGACCACACCCGATTTGGCCGGCGAAACACCGCTCCCATCCGACACCTCCACTACCTTGTCATAGGCTTGCTGTGGAGAGGGAGGTTTTGGCTCTTGCCGTCTGAGATGAGGGCTCGCCGGTGCTACGATACCGGCGTCAAAGCGGCAGTCGGTCCGACCGTGCGGTGCCGCCCGAAGCTTGGGCGGGCAGGAAGGGCCGGTTTAAAGAAGGCGGGATGGAGTCTGGGGGTTTGGGAGAGTTGGGAACTTTTTCCTACTGTCAGGCATTGCCCCGTGTTTTGTGACGCTTTTCAGCTCACGTGACTTTGGGTAGGTTGGAGTAATCACGATGCTTTTGCAGTGCTCCATACTGGTTTCCAAAGCCCCTTTGAAGTTTGAACCAAGATTTTGTTTGCTTCCAAGTGCTGTAGTTGATGCCTCCTCACTTGCATGTAGTTCACAGAATCACAGGATGATTTGGATTTGAAGGGACCTTAAAGATCATCTCGTTCCACCCCCTGCCGTGGGCAGGGACACCTTCCAGTAGACCAGGTTGCTCCAAGCCCGGTCCAGCCTGGCCTTGGACACTTCCAGGGGTGGGGCAGCCACAGCTTCTTCTCTGGGCAACCTGTGCCAGAGCCTCACCATCTTCTTGGTTAAAGAATTCCTTCCTAGCATGTAATGTAAATCTCTCCACTTCTAGTTTAAAACTGTTCCCCCTTGTCCTATCACTATCTGCCTGTGTAAAAAGCCCTTCTCCCTCCTTTTTTATAAGCCCCCTTCAAGTACTGAAAGACTACAATGAGGTATCCCTGGAGCCTTCTCTTCTCTACCTGTCTTTGTGGGAGAGGTGCTCCAGCCCCCTGAGCATCTTCATTGCCCTGCTCTTGACCTGGTGTAACAGGTGTTGTGCTGAGGACCCTAGAGCTGGACACAGTTCTCCTGGTGGAGTCTCATAAGCGCACAGTAGATAGTTGTTGAAGGCATTTTAGGTATAAGCTAACCTTTGATTAATGACAGTATGAGACATTTCCTATTTGTCCAGTTGGTCCATGAAACCTAAAAAGTTGTGTGGTTTTTTTTTTTTACATGAGACATATTTAGCTCTAAGTATGGGAAGAGCAGACTTTTTCACTGAAGCATTACACATACAGAATCTGAAAGATTTAGGCATATACCCCTATATAGGTCCTCAGCTTGATCCAAAGATGATATGCAGGTTGTGGATCTGAAGGATTCCCTTCCAGATGAGGGCTGTGAGTAGCATTTCCCATCTTCTTTTAGAGGTGGACTATAAAGATACAGAAGGGATTATATGATGTGAATATATATTTTTGTCCTTCCTTAGTCTTTTGCTATCAAAATCAGAGGATAGATGAGACATGTAGTCACTGATGTGCCTTTGAGGAAGACAAAGGCAAAGCTAGAAGAAAGTAAGAGATTGAAGGATTGTTTCTAAGAAATTGGAAGATGGAAGCAGTCAAATTGTGAAATCAGAAGGAAGATGGCAAATTTATATGACTAGGATAAGGAAACAGGGTCTCTTCTGCTACTGGTAAAGAACAGATCATCAGATTCTTAATTCTTCTGAATTAGAGAAAAAAAAGGGATGAGTTTCTGTGGGAGAGGTTGGATCTGATTTTTGATATGCCCGTTCAGTTACATTCGATCTTCAACCACCTGAGAAATATCTTTTATCTATTTGCAGCTGTCTTGGATAATGAGAGATTAACAGCAGAGGAAATGGATGAAAGACGACGCCAGAATGTAGCCTATGAATATCTTTGTCATCTGGAGGAAGCAAAGAGGTAAGAATAAGTGGTTTTGAAACTGCTGGTGCTTTAAAAGAAGTTGTGATATTTGGTACGGGGAATAATTTAGATGCATCTTACCTCTTGTCTCTGTTTCGTAGTGGTTATATAGTTTCACTAAAAAACCAACCAACCAAAACCAAAGAGCCCCTCCTACCTCCCCCCCAAAAAAACCCTAACCCCTAATGTGTTTATCTAACATGTTCCTGAAAACTTTGTGACAAGAACTCTGTTGCTCTATTGCTCTAGTTTTCCTAGCACTGAAGTTGTCTAACTTGTGTCTTAGTACAGTGTCGTCTCCCTGCTTAGCACTGGACATAAAAATGAGTTATTTCCTTCCTCTTAACTGTAACCTCTTTAAAATTAAATTGTAACACTGTATTTCCCTTGCGCTTATCTTCTCTTAGACTGACAACACAATTCTTGTGTATTTCTCTGTGTCCTTTTTAATAAGTCTGTAGTACTTTTCCCTGGATTACTCTGACTTCCCTCCATGCACTCTGTGTCTTTCTGGAAGTGCACTGCCAAAACAGAAAACTTTTCCAACAGGGTATTAGTGTGCATACTTATAAAGAGTGCAAAGATTATTTTGCGTACCCCAGTAGATTTGCTAGTATCGTACACTGTTGCATGGCATTTGTGTTTTCATGATATTAAGATGTAATACAGTTTTGCTGAGTTGCCACCTTTTTGGTTGTAGTTGTGCTGGTGAAATTTGTTCCTCATCTTGTGTTTGTATGGTCTATCATGTTTTCCTGAGTGTGTTACCCTTCACTTGATCCTGCTGTGTTGGGTTTTTCCTGATCTTTGTTTGAAATATTCAAGGAACTTTGATCTTATTCCTGTCTTCCAGTGTGTGTGTAACTTTTGTGTCATCTCCATGTTTAATAAACATGTAAACATGCTGTATATCTTTATTCAGAGAATTAATTGAAAGTATGATCAGAACACAGTAGATGCCGTGTATCTGCTGTTAAAGGAAAAACAACTGTTATAAAAATGAGTACCTGAAGTCTTACTGTTGGTATTTTTAAAAATCTTCTGCGAACTTTAAATCGTATATGCTGTACATGGAGAATAGAATGAGACATACATAAACACATGTTCGAAATAGCTA
Source organism: Cephalopterus ornatus (assembly GCA_013396775.1). Classification (NCBI taxonomy): domain Eukaryota; kingdom Metazoa; phylum Chordata; class Aves; order Passeriformes; family Cotingidae; genus Cephalopterus; species Cephalopterus ornatus. The sequence continues at coordinate 119,150 of VZRE01005079.1, forward strand.
ACAGTATGCTTTGTTATGGCTCGCTAAACACTTCAGTCTGCCTTTGTCCTTCAGAAGATGATATGGATTAAGAGCTAGAAAAATTTGACTGGCTGGGTGATGAATTTCATATAAATCTGTGTAGTTCTTCCTCAGCAAGACAGACATGTTCAGCTGTAGTGATTTTAATTAGGAGGAAGTGCTGAGTTTTTACAAGTTCACTTCTGGCAGAGTATAAAGAAGGATTTCATTCCAGGATTTTAATAGTTTACGTTGCCTTGCCAAGAATGTATAGTATATTTTTGAAAGGGCAGGGAACATTCAGTGTATGCTGTAGTTCTTTTAGGTGCTTCATAACAATTGTCACTAGTACAAATTCAGAGACTGCTTAGTTACTAGTAGATAATAATTTTCCATCCTTATGGACTTGGATGAAGTTTGAAGTAGTGGGAAAGATCTTACTATATTTCAAAATAACTCCTTCCCTTTGAATCCAAAATCTTCAGGAGCAAGTCCTGGGCAAACAGGGAGAGATGAGTTGCACTGTAGTCACTGTCCAAGCTTGAAGGAGCCTCTTCGAGGAGGAAATCCCTCACATGTGGACTCTTCCTGCCATTGGCCGCAGAGTAAATGCTTGAGGAGGTGCTGATTCTCTGTTCAATTCTTTGCCCAGACTTTCAAAAAAATTCAGGCAAAAATACCTAATACAGCAACAGCTTTAATATTTTTATTAAGCTCTTGCTTAATCGTGGGGACTTACTCTTTGGTTAAATCATCTTTGACTCTGAAGTTTCTTGGTGATCTTGTCTCTGCTTCTGAGTATTGTCTTGGTATTGATGAGGTTGAGCAGCTGGGCATTTGATTTTTGCCATGCCTTGTCAGAAACAAGATATTTTCCCTCTTGTCTTGGGGTAAGGCTTCAGATACTTCAAATAATGCCTAGTGGTTGCCAGTATGTTTTGTAGAGTGAAACAACAGCTGTGTTGCTCAAATTGTAAGTAGTGGTGTTATGGCCTTCCTGGTATCCACCTTGGCAGCTGGAGCACTTATTTGTTAAGTGGAAGGTCTGCTTGGAGAGGCTCAGCCCTCATCTGACCCTTAACTTGTGTTTGCTTAGAGGCCCTACAGGCTGTTCATGTGTGTGTGAGTGGGAGTTCCCAATTCCTATAGTTGATGACATACCACTTAATGTAAGAGTTAAAGATTAAATGACCAGAAGGAGGGGAGCAGACTCCTTAGTTTAATAATTAAGATATACAACTGAGAGCAAAGGCTTGAGTTCATGGTCTGCTCCGAGGAAATTTTTTCCTCACTGAGCAGTCTTTTTGTAAATTGTGCTTTTTTAATTTATTTATTACTGTTAGTACAGCCTAGAAGAGGACTCTTGGCTGCGTTGTTGGTAAGGAGTTTATTTAACAAAAACAACTAAACAAGAACTATAAGCGATCAGTGTATTTGAAAGTAACGTCCTTGGTCTGAGGTTTTCTATACTTGACTTCTTTGCCAGTAGTGTAACTCAGGCATAGCATGTGAATGAGACACTGTAGCATTTTGCTTGTGCTATTGATTACAGTCCCTCAGAGCTGTGGGAGGGTTTATAATCTTTTTTCATGGTGCAAGATTATCAGATTGGAAGTTACATATCTCTCAGGAGAAGAGGAGGACCTAACAGCAGAGGAAGGTTGCTGGTGTGCCCTGTGTCACACTCTCAGAAGCTGAAAAGGTGAAGGTGGTAAAGCTGATGGCAGCCGAGTCAGGATGGGAGGGGCACTTCTGAGCAACCCCCTGCACTTCCCTGTAATCATGTAATATTATTACATTATAATATTTAATTCACATACTGTAGTTTATATTAATTTTTTTCTACAACATAAAGGCACCTAAAATGGTGTTGCATTGCACCAGCATTGTCAGAGGCTTATTATCCATTAAACTAAGCAACAAATACAGAAACTAGAAGCAGAAGTGATTTTTTTTTTGTAAATATTGAAAGAAGGTAAGATGAGAATTGACTAGCACCTAATTTCGTACTGAAATTAAAAATTTAGAAAAGTTTGGTTTTCTGAACTGTGTGATGTAACAACAAACGTGCAGTAACTTTGAGTATTTCTTGAACTTGTTTGGAGTACCTGTCTGCTAGGGAGCATACATCAGAAGCATTATTAGAGGAATAACTTGTTCTTATTTAGTGGTATTCCACCCTGTTGTCTTGGGGCTTTTTTCACTGTCACTGTTGTTCTCTTGTTATTTAGCAGCTTTTGACTTCAGTTAATGTGCAACAGTCTTGTGAAACAGGAATTATTCTTGCTAGTTGGAGAAAGGGAGGCAGAGTGCAATTAAGTTGCTCAAGATTGTGAAAGATGTTGAAATGAAATTTGGAGCAAAAATGAAGATTGTGAATAGAGGGATTCCTATATTGTGTGTCAACCAGATACCTCATTCTTGAATAAAATGGCTTTATTAATAAGAGTTGTTTAATACTTCAAGTTTTATGATTTGTGTTCTTTTTTTGTTTGTTTGTTTGGATTGGTTTGCTTTTTTTTTGTCTCCAATCACAGTAGTCCAATAGAAAAGCTGTGGCAGTGCAGATAAAACTGTAAGACTGTACTCTGTTCTGTTGTGACATGGCAGCTCGTGCTCGCAGAAGGGTAAGGGTGTATTTATCTGGAATAGAAGCAGGTTGAGAGACCTTCTATTTGTGGTTCTTATCAAGAAGTCAGGGTGGTGCACTATAATATTCTTCTTCAGTGTTGTGTGATAGCCTCTTTTCCTATGTGGAGTACTTGTTGGGGTATTGTGGCATTTTGTGATGAAATTAGCGCTTAGCAATTTGGCAAAGGCTTTTTCAAGCTTTGTCTTTCACAGTGGAATATTTTAGTTCTCCAAGTGCAAGTAGAGTATTGTTAGCTCTCTTGTTTCCTTACCTAACTTTGTGGGTGATGGTACCATGTGTTTCTACTGCGATAGTAGGAAATATTTTCATTCTGGATTATGTCTTCGCATAGTGTAAGCATTTTAGTGTCCAGATTATGTTGCTTCCAGTAATGGTTTAACTTGCCTGAGCAGTATGTTTCTTTCAGAATGCATCAGAATGGAATCTGTCCATGTGGGGTTTTTTTCTCCTTTTGGGGTTTTCTTGTAGGAAATATTCCCTATTAAGTAAGGAAAGGATGATGATTGTTCTATATTGTGGATCTAATCGGTTCAGGATTGAAGTGTTCTAACTATGTTCTTGTGGTAATTCCCGTTTTTCTGACAGATTGGAAGATGGCTTAGTGTAAACTGATATCATGGAGAGAAATTAATACTTTGTGCTTGTGTGGTAGAGTCTGAAGGGCCTTTCTTATTGATACTTTCCTGTAAGAATTACTTTCCCTTCACTCTCATCCATGCTCTCTCTTAAAGTAGGGAGCACTTTTTTTTTTTTTTTTTTTTTTACAGTGATGACTTTTCCATCTTGAAGCAAAAAATTAACCTAAATTGTTTACTGGGGAGCTAGAGTTATTACAAGAAAACTAATGTTTAAAGAAAAAAAATCTAGTCTTCATATTTCTAGGTTTCCCACGTTTAGTTTGAAAGTGTTTGGCTGGATATTATTATCTCTCAGAATTTGGCATAGTCATCCAATATTTGCTACAACAGGTTTCTTATTTTCAGAGGTGTACGGTGCACCGCTTTCTAGACAGATTAAACGCATCTAGTGTTAGTGCTCTACAAACCTTATTCTGTGAGTAATCTTGTAAAGCTGGTTCATCAGGGTCTGTAAAGGTATAGATATCAGTTGCTGAAGGAGCTCTTGTTTGAAGATAAAATGCTTAAAATAGTGCAGCTTAAATCTTTTTGTGAAGGAAATGTGATAGTTGCTCTTTTACACAGGTCATCTGAGAGAAGCAAGGTTAGGCTTTCTCACTTAATTTTGTGTGGTTCTCAGTGTACCTCAGGTAAGTAAGTAATGTGTAAAATATCTTATTTAAACCCTGCTTAAATTATTGTGCAAATTAGACACAGGCAGGTTTCCTATGGGTTTTGAAGCTGTAGAGCACTAGCTCTCAGAGGATTCTGAGGATGAGATGGTAGAGCAATCTGTGGTACACAGCCCAGAGTGCCACAGTCCTGGTGGTGTGAACAGCTGCTGTGGTTTTATTGCTGCTTTGTTCTATTGTAAACCTCAAGGCAGCAAGAGTTGTAATGTAACTCAGGAGTCCCTCGAAGAAAAAGAAAGGTGGGAATTGTTTCAGATTTTTCTGAGCTTATTCTTTCTTCCCGTTCCTTCCCCACTGCGCCCAGTTTAGGCAAACCTGACTTTGTGGGATGGGATTTCTTTTAGCTTTTAAAGGTATTTCCATTTGCATGCATATTTGAATGTCCAGAGTGTGTTCAGTCCAGCTGCAGTTTTGTGTCCTTCAGTGATTTATTAGCAATTAATTCTATTACCTCAGAAGCATAGGAAATTACTAAAATTTTGTAAATTAAAGTAAAAAAATAATACAGTAGATCTTGAACTGTTCACAGGAGACATTCTGTATTTAAGATATGTGAAAGCTATTTTGCTTTTTGCAGGACAGCCTGTATCTATATTTAATCTATCAGATCACAATGATCCTCTCTTTAATATTTACTGGTCAGTATTGCATGCTGAAAAAGATCTAAAGATGGAATTAGTTATGCTTAGAAAACATCTGCAGTAATTTTGTCAGTAGCCTGTAATGTAAAGCCAGAGAAGGTGTTTGTCTTGTTGATGAGGTCTTCAGATTTAGATGGGAGGCAGTCTGAGTATTCTGAATTATATCTGTTTGGTTTCCTGATGTTTAGTTTAAACTTATGACTCCTTTCAGAAAGATTTTGTTTCTATTTTCTAACTTTAGAATGAGGACTTTTTAAAAAATTTTTGAACCATTTATAATGTTGAAGTATGACTGGATTTTTACGATTGCAGAGTCAAGAGGCAAATGAACTCCTTCATAAATGTTTGTATTTGTAAATGTATTTCTGCGTGAGGAGTTCTGATATCTTCATGTAAAATCCAAGTCACAGAATTCCAGAAACTGGCGTTTGACTGAAAATGACTTATGTAATTCCCACCAAAAGTTACCCCTCTAGATTGGGTGAGTGGGCCAGAAGGTCACTAATTGACATAGCGGAACTTATTCTTGTTTGGCATAACAGGGTTCCTCTTTTTATTCCAGACTAATGAAGACTTTTTTCTTTATTTCCTCATGTTTCCACTCGTAAGTCGGGTCAGGTACTGATTTTTGGGTTGGTTGTTGGGTTTTTTGCATGTGTGTGGCTTTGTGGTGGATTTCTTTTTGTTTGTTTTCTGCTTCTGCCAGGTACAACGCAAGTCCCCTATTGGATTGAATATCCATGAATATTCATATATAATATTTTATTATCAGTAGTTATCAGTTGAAGAACCTTCTGTTTAGCTCTCACCACTTTGTCTGGGGCTTTTATCGGCTCTTGTTTGGACTTGAGGAGATATTTCTCTACAGATCCTGTACTGTTTCATTGATGACCTCATGCAGTTGGCAGGGAGTGGCTGTCTGGACTGGAAGTGTCTTGGAATGCACATTCAGAACTGTATTTTTCTGAGAAGTGGGTGGAGGGAGGTAGGGAGAGGACAGTGGTGGAATACAACCATCTTTGCTTCACTTTGCTTGACTTTGGATACTTTTTTAATGACTCACTGGAAATAGTAATGAAAGGCAGGCAAGGAGGAAAGAAACAACTATACAGAATTCAGTTCGGAGACCAGGGTTTTTCTGTTTGGACTGTGGTTTCTGAAGGAATATTGTATGTAATGTAAGAAGAGAGCAGCCCCAAATAACCAAAGTAAATAGTTGTCACTAACAGTTCTTGACTCTTGGTACCATGGAGTGCTCCTTAATAACCCTTATGTACAAGAAATTAAGTTAGTCTTAAGGTGTGGTAACTTCAGTGATGCTGTAACTTCCAAGCATTTAGGCCTATTTAGTTTCTAATGGTAAGTGATGACGGCAATTAACTGGAAAGAGAGGTTTGAGTATATGATAATTAAGGTCCTCATGATTGTTGGCTTAGTACTCATCTGAAAGCTCTCTAGGACAATGGCAAATGCAGTAGTATCGTCATCAGCAAGAGCAGCTAAGGCAGTTTTTACAGGTTGTTGGCAGTGTTTGCAAGAGGGGAAAGAGGAACCTCATACTTACTTTTAAGAAGGGGGAATTTAAATGCCAGAGTATTAGTATGGTCTTTGGTTCAGCTGATTGTTGCCGGGGAGAGTACATCAATCACTGGAGAAAATCTGGCCTGTGTTACTAATTAATTCTTTGCTTTTCAGTATCTTTGAACTGTATGCATAATGAGAATGTTCTGGGACCTTTTGGCTGTGGGCAGCACTTGTTTTCTTAGCTCTCCATTTGAGAGACTGTGACTCTTCCTGTACAAACCTTGCTGAGAGACATTTAAATAGCCACCTACTTTTCTAGAAGAGAACACTCCTGATGTGATAAATTTATTTTACTTGGTTGTTTTTACCTCTCTGAGCGATCTTTAATCTTCTGAGGTGATTCCTTGATTTATTCAGAGTTGGTAGAATAAGTTATTCTAAAGAGAAGTTTTTGTTGGGGATTTTTCCGCGTCTGTCTTAACGTCCTTGCTCAGGTGAACCTGGATGAAGAGCTGAGGCTGACTCCCAAGTTTTCTCTTCTAATGCTCTGTGAGAATGTCTGCTAAGTCTGCAATTGTAACTGAACTAAAAATGTTTGAGATAGCGTCTACATGCGAACGATCTGCTGGAGCATGAGATTCCTCTTCTTTCAATAAAATGAATAGTATGATTTGTCCAAAAAATACCTGTGATGTTGTCAGTACTGAGCGATGAGAAAACCTTTAAGCTTAGCTTTGGACATTCTTTCAGATGGCTTATGCAGACCCTGTTGGGGTGGAGGGGAAAAGAAGGTGCTGCCCTTTCACTCTGGCTTCTTTCCCCTCTGCTGTGATGCTGCAATGGCCGTGCATCTTGGCAGATGTGTGGGGAATTGCAGTAGAAGGGCTAAGTGAATGTGAACAGAAGAATCTGGATGTGAAGGCACCACATGCAAAAGATGGAATGACCTGTCTTTAAAAAATGTCCAGATTAGCAGCTGGTCATCCAGACCCCAGCTTGTTTGTGTTCAGCACAGTGAACAAATACTGGTAAGTCATAGAGGTGGTACAAGGCAGAGATAATCATCACTGTTTGCTGCCAAGGGGTATGAAGAGGCCTATCTGTAACCTGTAAGTTCTACATCTGGTTTCCAACTGAGGAAGTGCCCAGGAGATGTGAGGGAGAACTTGCTGACCGGTATCCCTTGCCTTCCATGTCAGGGCAACAGGTCCTGGACCTCCTGACGCTTGTTGTTGGGCCAGGGGTAATGGCCCGCTGCTAGATGGACAGCATGAACATCCTTCTCGTGCTTGACTGATTGCAGGACAGACTTCTTGGGCACCAAATGGTTTCTGGTGCTTTTGAGTATAAGATTGAGTGAAACCTGGGGTCTCTTCCTGGTTTTTATGTCAAACACAATCAGCTTCCCCCTTTTACACGGTCTGTCATATTTTGCTATGCTGTTGATACAAGGGTGTAACTGCATTTCATGCTTGTCTGCCACATTACAGATTCAATAGATATTGGCTTTAGACCTAAGTTGAAGGCAAGAGCTTTTTCTGTTCTGGGGAAGGTGACAAAGATTTAAATTTGGGTTGAAATTGGAACTAAGAATGCTGCTTTTCATAGAGAACTAGAGAATTATAAACCAGTGAACAGTCAAAATGTGTTTTAGGAAACAGATCTTGCTCAATAGAATATTTCAAATTACAATCCTGATAGTTTTATGGTAATTACTGGTGTAATTTTAATAGTTTAGGAGGTACCTCGCTTAATATGTTATACTGATATCAGCAAAGCCCTATGTGTTTACAGGTGTGATTTCACGTTTATCTGCTTTGGAAGACTGTAAGTGACTGATCTTGAACACTGTATCTCTTGGTGGTGATCATGTTTCCCAGGATGTTGATTGTTACACCACTGTGAAAGCCTTCCTGTGCTCCTCTCCCTCCTCACACCCCTCCCCGGCCACTCCCCAGGATTTGAATATGATCTTGGAAGAGTAGAATTCTAAATAAGTATTGTTGGTGCCTTCCTTTAGATTGGACACCTGCTGTCTGGAATGTGCTGGTGTCCCTTAGTCTTCTTTTGTGAGGGTGAACAAACCTGGTGGGGAGTTAGGGAAAGGGTTGCAGTTTTCTTTCTGGAGGTATTGTTGTTCTGAGTAGAGTGCTAGGTATTCTGAAAGTCTTCGCGTGACATAATTTGTCATTTTTGTAGTATGAATTGAATGGCAGGTTAGCATTGTTTGCTGGCTGGTTTCCACCTTCTGGCTGGTGGTTGTTCTGTGATCGCTGAAACTCCATTTGACAAATGGTTCTGACCTCTTCTTGACTGTTTTTTGCCATCTGCCAGATTCTTGACAGATTTTCCAGTTGCAGCAGCCACATGAAGATGTTATCACAACCTATTAGTTGAGAAAGATTATATTATTTACTGTATGTCAGAAATCCTGTGAAACAATTACTTTCCACCTAAATAAAAGTCCTTTTCAACACAGGAAGAGGCTCATTATGTTACAGGTCCTTGTTTTTCAAAATGTAGTTGTACTGGAATGGTGATGATGCCTTAAAGCATCAGGATTTTTTCTAATTTTATAGAATTTTAGAAGTAATTGTATAATGAATGTAGATTTTAATGTAGTTGTACTTTCTCACACTTTGTAGTCTAATGTTTACACGTTTCCAAATCTTATTGCCCCATCCTATATCAATCTTTCTAAATTCCAGTAGCTGTTTAGTCTTCCTCCCAAGGTAGAATTGTAGAAAACACCCTAAAATCTCCACCAGAAGATACAGACGTAGACACAACGACCTTCAAGCCCAGAGCTTTAGAAAACCTCCAGGAACTGCACGTGCATTGAAGAAGATGAAGATGAGAAAGAGGGGGTCTCAAACTCCCCCAGACTCAATTTTTGAAGGGGCGTGTCAGGGGGCAGAACGAAGCAAAACTGAGGGGTGGCTGGACAAAGATTAGATGAAAATCATTATAAAAGTTTGTAACACCTACATTCTGAGCGCGCGCGTGTAACTATATTCTTAGAAGCCTGGAGGCTCATTAAAACCTTTACCTTCTTATCTTACCTCCGACACTAAATTGGCCTAGAGTCTTTTTCTCCTCAACCGTTTTTAGGCAACAGTGAAAATAGCTAATTAACTGCCAAAAGCTGAAGCATGTAAATATTTTTGGGTCTTTACTGCTGCAGTTTTTTGTGTTGACTTTGGTAGATGAAGAGTAAATTTTCCATGTATTTTCTTAGGGACAAAACTTTTGCATCAGCATTATGATATTTGACAGAGTTAGACCATAAAGGTATCCAGTGTTGATTTTCTTATTGCTCCAGGCATTTTGGAAGTGCAGAAAGATTACCGTGTTTCAAGAAGTTGTACCCACAGTGTGAGTATGTGCATAGAAGTCACATCTTGAAGATTTGTTTGAAGAACGTGATAGCCTGCCTCTTTCATGCTTATGAGAAGAAAATACGTAATGTGGTCTAACTGTGTAAGTAGAGCACAGGTTTAGGCAGGCTTGTTTTTCTAATTAAAATACACTGGTGCAGTATAGAAACAGTGTTACAGAGACTGGAGGCTAACAAGTCATATGCACGGAAAGAGAATCAAGCTCTATGCTCCTCCAGTCCACTTCTAGACCTCATTCAGAAGGAAACAGCATATTCACACTTCTTGAAGAAGCAGACAACAACAACAACTACCTTCTGAAATGTAGTTGATAGGGCAACACTAGAAGCAACCAAGAAATGTTGTGGCACTGACATGCTTACAAAGAGAAGATAAATGATCCTGTCTGATGATCAAGAACTTTGTGGCCAGTGCTCTCTAACTAGGGGCTCAGAAGTTTATGTGGAGGTTCTGTTTGCAGCTTTCCTGCTAATGAAATCGGTGAGGTGTGCAGTAAGCAGAATGTGATGTCCTATGGGCAACTGATCTTCAACTAACAGCATTGGTACCAGACTCTGATATGAGTAGTACTGGCTATCCTTCAGCATGATGTGTCAGGGTTACATACTTTATCTTCTTAGAGTTCTTAATTGCTAGAAGTACTGAAAGGAGGTGTCTCTTGAGGCCAGCACTGTGAAAGTGACCACAGGGTGCAGACTCAGATGGTTGGGCTGCAGTGTCATCTTAGGGTTGAAAAATGTCACTGGGTAGGTCTGTGTGAAAAAGGAAAAGCCATTCTAGTACAATGGAAGGTTAACAATTTTATTTCTGGCCCTGCAGATAATTAGTTTTCCCTGAAAATTACTACTACTTAGCAATGATCAAGAAGTGAGCTTTCTTTGTTGGTTGGTAAAGATCATTTTTTTCCAACTATTAAAGCCTTCTGTGTTTTCTATGCTGTGCTATTTTCTTTTTGTGCTGGGACATACTGCATGGTAGTCCTGTCATGATATGACCACTGTTCCTTAGAGGTTTTGTCCATTTTTTTTTTCTCTGCTCTACTGTTTTTGTTTATTAAATTGGATATTCTTGTTCACAAATTGGAAATACACTCAGGTGACCAGCTTTGTTGTTCTTGCACTTCCAGATGGATGGAGGCCTGTTTGAATGAGGAGCTGCCTGCCACAACAGAGCTGGAAGAAGGATTGAGAAATGGAGTCTACCTGGCCAAACTTGGAAACTTTTTCTCCCCTAAGGTGGTTTCCGTGAAAAAAATCTATGACAGGGAACAGACTAGATATAAGGTGAGTGCTGTTGACCATGGATACTTCTTTAGACAGACATCTAAAACAGGAATATATACACATGGAGGTAGTGTGAGAAAATAAGCAGAAAGTTAATTTATATTAGTCTTACCTTAAAAACTCTTCTTTCACTCTAAGGATTAAGTGAGGGACTGGGCGGACCCTTAGCTTTGTATCTAAGCTTGCACTTAGGTGAAATAATTAGGTGAAATAATTTGTCATAAACAGTCTCTCTCTCTAAATATGTATAGAAGACTTCTGACTTCTTTTCTGTAAAAGTGCTGTTTTCACCATCCGTCTTAATGAACCTCCTTGCTGTTCTTGGCAGCTGTGGTATTTTGTTTCTTACTGCTCTCCCTGTTGTTTCTGCCTATTTTTATTTCAGGCAACCGGTCTCCACTTCCGACATACAGATAATGTAATCCAGTGGCTGAATGCCATGTCTGAGATTGGTCTCCCCAAGGTAACTTCTATGTTGTACATGCAAATAAAAGAATAATCTCAGAAAAGCTTTGTGTTCTGTGGAAGCATTTGCTGTTGTACAAAAATCAGCACACTTAACCTAATTAATTCTTAGTTTTCTAGATTTGTGTCCCTGTAGAAACTCTCTCCTAAAACTTGCTGGAAGATTTCATTCTGCTATGTGTGTGAGAACAATTAGCAGTAAAAAAATTAATCCTTCTGTACCATATCCTTATTATTACTAATCTTGCATGACATCTGCATTACACTGTTCTTGCCTTGCATTCTTTTGAACAGTATCTGACCTACAGCTTGATTGTGGAAGTTTTTTCAGAAGTCTATGCTAAAAGTAGGAGCACAACCGAAAATACTGTGTTCTTCATTTCTTCAGATTTTGCTATGAAATTTTCATGTCAAGGTCAAATGTTCCTGGTGTAGCTTGATCAAATATGAATTGTTGGCTTGACTAGAGAAATGGCTCAATAAACTTCTCTGAGCTAATTAATACAGTTGCCTGAAAATATATATGGAACTGCGGTAGTGTTGGGCTTATTGTCAAGGTTTTTTGTAAGCCATATTATGCTTAGTCTCACCAAAACCAGCATTGTGCAGTTTAATCTGATGTATGTTTCCTTTGTCAAAAATTCAAGCACATATGCAAAGTTTCTTAAGTAACTTGTGATTTACTGGTTGAGCCTTCGTGGGATTTATGATGATCTTACAGAAACACATTTGGGATTAGGAAATACTGAAATATGCTGTTAGGGTGGTTTGGTGAAAATAAATGAGAAGGAGATAGAGAGATGCTAAGTGCCAGGTATGAGGTAAGAGTTTCAGATGTAAGTGGATTTTGGGTGGAAATAAATGTGTGAGAAGATGTTAAAGAAACTGTGCTGGGGTCCAGTACGTTTACAAAAGTTACCGTTGCTTTAAATATTTTCCCATGCAGAAGAGCCAGGGAACTGATGCTGTGGAGTTGAGGGTCCTCCACTTGCTCGTCATTACAAAAAGAGCAATGCTATTTTGTGCTCATAGGTAATAGCAAGGAACCTTCCAATAACTAGAAAATAATGTATCTTGTCAGTACTTCTGAATTAATTGTGACTTCCAGTATTAACCCCTTTTGTTAAACTTTGAAGACATTTGTGTTTGAGACCATCGGAAAACTTTTGGGTCCAGGTAACTGAAAATGTAGTATGCAGAGCACCTCAGTGCTGGTCTGGGTTTCCCTTTGAAACTGTCTCTTCACTTGCTTTTCAATCCCATTTCATCCAAACAAAATTCTCTTTTCTTCTGTAATTATTTTTTTCATCTCTTGGCTTTCCCCAAAGTCCTCATTAATACCTCATGACCCAGTATTTTGGTGCACACAGAGAAGAAAGGGTCTACCCATTCACATGTGTAGAACTTGGCAGGAAAAGGGGAACTCTGGTTTAGAAACAGAAGGCAGAATTGACACTTCAAGTAGGAGAAACATTGGTCCAGGGCAGAGAAGCTTGAAAAGTTTTGTTTTATGGGCTGTTTCATTACTGTAGTGCACAAGAATTGGGCTGACATGATTTGGCTATGTAAAGTGAATATCATTCAGACTGCTAACTTTGTTTTATCTTTAGATATTCTACCCAGAAACTACAGATATCTATGATCGCAAGAACATGCCACGCTGTATCTATTGTATTCATGCACTCAGGTAAGGCATATACCTTTCCAGATAGAAAATCTGATTGCTTCTGAAATCTTTCTGCAAAGCTGAAAGGTGAGAGGAGAAAGAGCTGAACTGAAGGATAGATGAGGGCAAATTTTCTAACAGAACAATGTTGCCAGGTGAGAGCGAAAATCCGTGAAGCCAGTGTTTTGTCTTGGGCAGTGGCCAAATGAGATGCCGAAGGAAAAAGAACCAGTCAAGTATGTTGTGACTTCTACCTTTCCATTCCAGTTCTCACCCTCTGAGTTAGAGCTTGACATTCTTTAACCAAGAAGATAGTGACGCACTGGCACAGGTTGCCCAGAGAAGCTGTGGCTGCCTCATCCCTGGAGCTGTTCGAGGCCAGGTTGGATGGAACTTGGAGCAACCTGGGATGGTGCAAGATGTCCCTGCCCATAGCAGGGGGCTGGGTTGGAATTAGATGATCTCTAAGGTCTGTTGCAACCCAAGCCTTTATGTGATTCTATGATCCGTGCTGAGCTGGCACAACAGGCAAAAACCTAGAGGAGTTCCTTCTCTTTTCCCAGTCCTGTTTGTACTTAGCCATAAGGATTCATCCCTTCTTTGTAACAGTTACATTTCTTGTGAGGCCTGGGTGAATGCATTTAACCCCATTTTAATAAGCCAAATCAGTTTAGTGAATACTTCACCCCTACTTGCTATTGATAAGGCCACACCTGCAAACCTGTGTGCAGTTCTGGGCTCCCCAGCATAAGAGGGACAGGAGCATGCTGGAGAGAGTTGAAAGAAGGATCACTTTCAGGAAAGTCTGGGAGAGTTGGGACTATTCAGTGTGGAGAACAGATGGGGCCATGGGAATCTCAGCAGTGTGTGCAGCTCTCTGAAGGGAGGCTGCAAAGATGTGAAGCCAGGCTCTTCTTGATGATGTCCCATGTTATGATAAGAGGCAGCTGGCACAATCTGACCACCGAAGGGTTCCTCTCAACATCAGGAAACACTTTGTTTACTGTGAGGGTGACCAAGGAGTGGCACAAATTTCCCTGGAATGTTTGGGGGTCTCCACCGTTGGCAATACTCAGAAGTCATCTGGACATGATCCTGGGGAACTTGATCCAGTGTGACCTGGTTTGAAAAGGGACCTTGAACAAGACAAATTTGAGAGTGCTCTTCTAGCCTCAATCATTCTGTAATTCCCTGAAGACTTAAGAGTGGTGGGCCAGTTATGTTCAGCTGAGGGGAGACGAGGGGAGTCAGTTCACCCACTTCATGATTATCAACTGTTAAATTGGCTTACTTGTCCTTGAATCTGTTCTAAAATTGTAACATTGTCAGAACCACAGAGAAAAATTACTAGTTCTAATTATTTGCTTATTTTCTTTTCTAGCCTGTACCTTTTCAAACTGGGTCTTGCCCCCCAAATTCAGGATTTATATGGCAAGGTGGACTTCACAGGTAAAAAAACCAAAAAAAAAACAACAACAAAAAAAAAACAACAAAAAAACAAAAAAAAAAAACAAAAAAACAAAAAAAAAAAAAAAAAAAAAACNAAAAAAAAAAAACAACAAAAAACCCCCAACACTCCTGTGCTGCCTTTATCTCATACCCTACTAGATCAGTTGTTGAACTGATTATTACTGTTGATATTCTAAATGCAAATTAAAATAATAATTAATGGCTATGAGGAGTTCTGGTAATTTAGGAAAAAGGTTTGATTTGGATGCTTCTAAGCCAGGCAGCTGTATCCATCAGTTCACTAATCATTATTTTTGCAAATAACAATGTCGTAACTTTTTTTGTTGTAACAATGTCACTTTTGTAAGATGCTTAAGCCTTGCATCCATCCTCTTGGGAGTTTTCAGTTTGGAACTCGGTAAGCAGTTCTGACCTCCTGTGACAGTTTAAACTAGAGGTGCCATCAGCTGAAGAAGCATTTGCCAGCTGCTTGGCTACAGGAGATGCCAGCACAAAGTCTTGTGTCCACATGCCTCTTTAAGGTTTCACTTCCTTAATTTTTGCAAAAGTGTCAAATTCTTTGTCTTGCATTAGCGAGGTTCTTGTGTGAGGGCACACATCAGATTTAAAAGGTGTATAAACTTCATTTCCTAACGTATCTTGATACCCTCCATTCACTTTTCTCAGTGTAGTCTCTCTGCGGGGAAAAAGAAAATCCTAAACTACTGCCTGTGCATTTTCCTGCTGGCAACCACAGTTGAGGTACCTCAGAATGGAGTCTGTTTCCAGCTCCTCGTGGGAGTCTTGTGTTTTTTTCTAATGAGAAAGACTACAGAATATTTCCGTATGAGTCTCTGGGAAAAAATGTAGATTTTAGGAAAGTGTGCATGGTGTCTTACCAGTTTTCATTTATTTGTTTCACTTATTGAATGATATTCAAAGTATTATTTAAATGGTAATTGCAATCTATTATAGTTACCTTAATTTTTTTTTTGCAGCAAATAGTGTAGTAGTGCTAATGTATTTAAGCCTGTGTAACACTGTTTTAATGTATATTTCAGAGGAGGAAATCAGTAATATGAGGCTTGAACTGGAGAAGTATGGTATTCAGATGCCTGCCTTCAGCAAGATTGGAGGAATTCTAGCAAATGAGCTTTCTGTGGATGAAGCAGCATGTAAGGAAAAATAGTGTTTTGTTTGATTATTCAAATCAGCAGATCAGTTAAGTGATAGGCCTTTTGGAAGACTGGGAAGATGTTTTTGTTCTTTCTGTTGTGTATTTTTTTTTCTTCTTGCTGGAAAGTGATTCAGCTACTTAAAGTATCATAACTAGAAAGCAGGCTGCTGTTTTTTTCCGGAACACAGAGCCATGATGAAGTGAGAGGTACTTTGATAAATCTTTTGCTTTCCTGTTAGTTTGCATATAATTCTTCTGCTCTTTTCAGATTTTAACCAAGCTGTTTTGTTTGGTACTAACTGGCAGACTGTGACTTGTGTTTCAGTACATGCTGCTGTCATTGCCATTAATGAAGCAGTTGACCGTCAAGTTCCAGCTGACACTCTTACGGCAATGAAGAATCCTAATGCCATGCTAATAAATCTTGATGATCAACTGGAATCCACTTACCAAGACACACTCTACAGAGCAAAGCAAGACAAGATGGAGAATGCTAAAAATAGGGTAGCTCTGTTCTTCTTTCAAGCAGTCTATTTGCATGCATTGCTATTTTGTATTGCAGTGTAAACTGGGGAGAATTCACAGAATATGTGTTACGGTCCTGCATGTATAGTGTTAGGTGGACTTACTCCTGGTGGTATTCTAGTATGTTCCCCAGTAACCTGTCTTCTTATTATGGGAGACGGGCAGCAGTTAACTGTGTTGATTTGTTTAGCTGTCTGAAATACGGGCCGCATAGATACAGATTTCATTTAATCCATTTTATGCTGGGGATGCATCCCTCTATTTTCGCACAGTATAGATGTGTTTTCCTAACAAAGAAATGAGAAAAATTGACTGATACTCTTGGAAGTGATCCGTGTTGTTTTAGAATGCTGTATAATGCAAGCCTAGCTCTGTATACTGCCTTCCATGTTCTGGAGCTCTATTGTGTGTTCATACAGAGGCATTACATTGAAATAAGGTGTTTCTAGGCTGTTTGTATCAGAGTTTGACTGTAGTTACTTTAGATGTGTTTACATATAGGGCTTTTTTTTGCATGTGTCCTGTCTGTGACCTGTCACAGCTCTATATAGAGAAATAGTTATCCTCCCTGACTTTTTCAATTAGAAGATTTACGAGGGCAAAGGAAGCTGTAGAAACACTGATTAGTTTTTATTTCATCTTCAGATTGCCTCAGAAAGTTCAGATAGAGAGAGAGATGTGTATGAAGAACTTCTGACTCAAGCTGAGATTCAGGGGAACATCAATAAAGTGAACAGTAGGTATCATGTTAAAGTAATAGTCTTAATTAAAATAGTACTTCAAAACGATATCTGTGCTCCTCTTTTTCTGTAATGCTGACCAAATTTAAAGGTGGCTCCCCTGTTTTTGAGGGGTGTTTTGTTTTTTTTTTTTTTTTTGGTTGGTTGGTTGGTTGTGTGGTTGTTTTTGGTTTTTTTGGGGGAGGGTTTTTGTTTTGTTTTGTTTTTACTGAATATTAGTACATAGTTGTAAGCTAAATTCACTCTGATTTCTGTTACCCTTCCCTTTGGAAATGGATTGTCCATGTTGCTGGCCCCTCCAATTCTTCATCTTGAATAATGCATGCTATTTCCGACCATCAGACTGTTTTTCAAGTACTAGTTTGTGATTGACTCTGGAAGTCTTCCATTTGAATTACATACCTAACTTACTATTTTGTCAGGTCTGAGAGTATTTCTTTCTGAGCAGTAGGTTACATAAATCATGGGACTTGATCATTTCACATTTCTCTCAAAACTCTTCTACTGTTGCTAGCACATGCAGCCATATCAAAGATTGACCTAGCTTTGGAACGAGGCGATGCATTAGCACTGTTTGAAGCTTTGACAACACCAGCCCTGGGACTCCGAGGATTGCTACGAGAAAATTGTGACTGGTATTTCAAGCAGTTTTTGAGTGATAGGCAACAGAAACAGGAGGTATGGAAAAGTGTAGATTACCCTCATTCGTGAAGTTTTTGCCTGCCTCTGCCTTTCACTGTACCACTGTGTACTAATCGCTTGCTATATACCTGCATTGCAGTTTAGTGTTGGTTAGAAAAAATTAGTGCTAAGAGATGGAAGCATTCAGTAAGCATATCTATCATTTAGGTTTTATGTCTGCATATGAAAGGCCAATATAATGTTTGTATGTATATGCATATATAACTAAAATACTTTGACCGAACCTTAAAATACCAACTTGTGTGTGTATAAAACTGTTATAATTAAAGTGTCCTCCCTCGTTTTACTATTGTCAGTGCCCAAATAATGTGGATATTTATGTTTTGTAAACACCTATCAGATAGGCATAAACTAAGTTCACTGTGGAAAATATGACCATACACCACTTGTAGGCCTGGCGCTTAGGGACTTGATTTAGTGGTGCACTTGGCAGTGTTAGGTGTACAGTTGGACTCAATGATTTTAGGGGTCTTTTCCAACCTGAATGATTTTATGATGCTACCCAAGTTATTCAAGCCCTCCTGCTCCCTGATGACTACCTCAATTTCTTTTTGTACTCGTGTGTTACCATATAATCCAAGAAGCATGTATGTATAAGCCAAAGCTGTGTGTTGTCCATTTTGATGTCTTGCTAACTCTTTAGTTGCTCAGAGGTAAAATGGAACATTAGTTAACAGGTCTCTTCATGGCAAACTACACAAATTTCACATCAGCATGCAGCTCATGCACGAGGAATCTTTCCCCACAAAATTATGACCTTTGTTTTAAATCTTTTATAATTTTGGAAGCTGGGTCTTGCCTTTAATTTTTATGTTCATGGGACTGCACTTCTAATATTAAAGGAGTCAGGTTGTACCCAAATGGTCTTTCAGTGTCTTAATTGAGAGTCTGGAGAGTAATTTCTGGCTTCCTTACATGTGTGGCATTCTTTGTTTGCAGAAGCTATATTGCATTAGAATGTTTTAAGTTAAAGCAGAGTATTTTTATTGAGGTATTCGAAGTGAATAAGGTGACATCATTTCACCCTCATGGTTTATATTTCTTTTTTCTTTAGGCTGGTGTTACAGGTCCTCTGCAGAAGGAAGAGTTGCAGTTGGGAGTGGATGCTGCTAACAGGGCAGCACAACAGTACCAGCAAAGTGAGGTTCAGCAGAAATTGTTGCAGCAAAGTGACCATGGGTGTGATCAAAAGAATGAGACAGCACAGTATTTGGGTCTATTATGATGGTCAATACAAATGTTCTTTTAAGTACTTTACAGCTGCTAAGAACATTAGAGAGATGGTTGCCCTAATGATTTGTAGTGTCTTTTATCCAGCTGTTACAATGTGGCTGGAGATAACAGCATATAATTGGAAATATAAGAGACACGGAATTTTTGCCTCCACCTTAAATAACCCCTTTTTATAGAATACTTGCATGAATTTTTGTGCTGTGGATCTCTGAAGAAAATCTAGATTGCTCCAAGAGGTGTGAAAGCTAGATTGTGTGCTGACCGTTCACATAAATCTTCCTTGCTTTGAGCTGTGGAACCTCCAGCTTGTTTCTGAATATCAGGAAGCAAAGAAAATGCAGATCATGATGGCTGACTGTTTTTTGATTGATGCTTCTGGGACTCTGCAGAACTCTGGCTGTGCAGGAGCAATTTCAATCTGATAGGTAGAAAGGACTCTACTAGAGATTTGAGGAGAGAGGGTTTAGAATACAAGAGGAAAATAGTGAATGCTGAATTAAGTGGTTGGCTGCCTTTGAAGTACCTTACTTGTTTGGCATGGAGGTCTGTGCTTGTTTACCTACTGTGCCATTTGAAGTTAGACAGGGTGTACCCACTACGGAATGCCTCTTACTGCCTTGAGCAGGGTAGATGTGAACAGGAAGAGAAAGTTGGTACTATTCACCCATCCAAAAATTAGCAATGGGGCCTCTTACTATTGCAGTACTGAAATGGTAAAACAGTCCTTTGATAACCAGCCAAAAAGGTGAACTAGTATTAAACGTAAGCGTTGTGTATTTAGTTGTCTTCAGTAACAGAAGACTGACCGAGGATTAGTGGATCAGAAAGCTTGACTCTTTCTTCACAGTTAGGGGTATTATTCTTTTTCTTGTTAAGTATCTGAGTAGAATGAAAGTGCTGTTACTGTGGGGGTCTGAACTGTCTGCCTGCCTTATTCTGTGTGTTCTTTGAACTTCTAGGACTGGCAGCAGTAGCCAAAATTAATTCAGCAATTCGAATGGGTGATGCTGAGAAGACTGTGGCAGAAATGATGAATTCAGAGGCCCAGTTACCAGAGGTTTATGCATTTGCTGCAGATCTTTACCAGAGGGAGCTGGCTACCTTACAGCAACAGAGCCCTGAAGTGAGTATCACCTTCTCTGTTATTTCGGGAAGTTGGCATGGGTCACTGGGTCTACCTTGTCTGTTCTGTTTAAATGCATTCTCTGGAACAAACTTGTCTTGAGTCTTCATGGAACTGCTTTGGTATTCAGTCTGTTCTGATGTGGTTTAATCCCTAAATCTTGAGCTACTTGGTCCTGTAAGGTTCTGCTTTAATCTCTTACTTGGTGTTCTAGCTTTGTTTATGATACTCACCTTTCTACTTTGTTGTCATAAAGGTTGTCCCTCTGCTTTGTAACATGTCTGTTTTGACAACTACTCTATTGTTTTCTGTTTGTGGCAATAGTTTGTATAGGGCAAAGAGAATTAATTTGCTGTCCTCTTTGTGTGCAGGGTAACCTCACCCATCCAGAACTGTCGGTTGCTGTTGAGATGCTGTCTTCTGTGGCCCTGATTAATAGGGCTTTGGATTCAGGGGATGTGAATACAGTGTGGAAACAACTGAGCAGTCCTGTCACAGGGCTTACAAACATTGAGGATGAGAACTCACAGAGGTGGATATTTCAAGGAATCATATCTGTTCTTGATGTTGCTTATATTCTGTGATTTCATGTATTTTTTTCCCTTCTCTTACATTTTACGTTGTTTTTACATTATTTATTTACAGTATTGATTTAATCTCTGTTGTCTCTTGCATCTTGCTTCTGCAATTACTGTGTCCTACTGGTCTGATTTTTGTGCTGTCTCTCAATGCTTTCTCATGGATTTCACGCAAAAGCCACATTGTGATACCATTAGGTTGTCAGTAGTTCTTACCCCAGCTCACTCACCATTTTCTTTGCCCTGGACTGTTATTCAATGTTTTAGTTCTTTTCTTTATTTGGCAGTTTTGTTTGTTTGAACCTACTTCACATTTGGGCTGAGCATCCTGCGCACAGTCTTTCCTCTTTCTCCCCCTTTTCATGTTTGTTCCAGTTTCAACCCTCATGTTTCTCTCCCACTTTGTGTACCAGTTCTCATGCTGTGTCGTTCCCTGGCCAGCTTGTTGTGATGTGATATTTATTGGGTTTGGGTTTTGTTTTTTGACAGGTACATCGATGATTTGATGAAGCTGAAGGCTCAAACAAATGCAAAAGGAAATGAATTTATCACATGGAATGATATCCAGTCATGTGTTGATCATGTGAACAAAGTTGTGCATGAAGAACATGAACGTAAGTTTTTCTGCTCAATTCATGCTAGACTGATCCTAGCTTATAAGGAGTGCTAAAATTAGGTGCATGTCAATACAAAAAGTTATTGATTGACTTATAGTTGTGTCATATGTTAGATGTCTGAGAAGATCTTATTTCTGAACAAGACTTGGTGGTCTGTAATACAAAAGTCTTGGTCACAGGACTGCAGGCAATCAGGAGTGTTTGTGGTATTGAAGTCAGTATCTCAAAACTGTTTATTAATCCTTCCAGTGTAAATTTCAACCTTTTTTTGGATTAAAAATGCATTTTCTGAAGTCAGTGTCTTGGATTTGTCTAAAATCTTCTAATTTTGTTTCAATCCCCCAAATTTAATGAAAGCTAGTATTACCAAAATCTCTCAGTTGTAGCCCATGCTACAACTTGGAGTGCTCAATGATCTTTCCTAATTTGCTGTGTTGAGTAGAAGATGTTTTTCTTCAAGTCTTATTCTCTCTTTGACTGCAACTTTGCCCTGTTCTGGTTTTCCTCTTCTTCCTTTTGTTCCTTCTTTTGAATGTGCTTTGGCCTTTTTACCTTTGCAGTATTTAGTGGCAGTTGCACAGCCTCAGTCCAAGATCTCTTTATCTGTGGGTAATTTGACCCGCATATGCAAGATAAGCTATTCACCTTTTGTTGATGACTTTCAGATCTATAATGATGTTAGATGCATTTCTATAGTGGATGAGGAGCTTGAATAACAACAGAAAGATGAGTTTATTTCGAGGTCTTATTCTCAGTCCTTTAACTCCTGGCTGTATTAACACTACTTCGAAATTACAGCTTCTTTGAAGATCAGTATTACAAATACTGCACCAAATAAACAAACCTTTTCAGTTACTTAGATTCAGTGATAAATCAACAGATACCCAAGAAAGTTTATTCTGAAATGCTTTCTGTCCAACAGCTGCTTACTGTTTTTGCTTAAAACATCTGATGCAGCTTTTTCAAAGAACGTATTATCTCATCAGTTTGGTGCCATTCAAGTTCTGAGTTCCAGATACTGGGACCTAAATCTCAAATTAGGGTTGTAATGGGAAGTGCTGATCTTTTAATAGGTTAGTTACTTGGTTTACTGTTAGTTCCATCAGGACATTAGAAGCTTTTATCAATACTGGTTTTAACACTATGTATGCCTTCTAGTTGTTAAAACCAGTATTAAGAAAGCTGAAGTGACTGCTAGCTGACATTCTGACTGGTAGAAGAAGATACATATGCTTGCACAGTTGTTGCCTTTTGATACGAAATATTGGTAAAGTGCAGAAGAAAATCCCCTATTGGAAGATGTGCAAAATCCCTCAGAAGTTACAAGTGTCCGACACAGTTCACTGGTGAGACTCCAGCTCTCTGGGTGCGGGGAGCATTTGAACTCTTATCAGGAGCATGCTGCCAGAGTTAATCTTTCAGATGTACCGTGTGTGTCGTGCACTGCAATTCACACTGCCCAGGACTCGGTTGCAGAGCTTATTGACCTGGAGCATGGAGACCTGTTTCTTTGCATTTATTTAAAAGGTGTGATCCAGGAATCACCACTAATGCGTTGCACTCACAGGCATTTGGTCAAGAGCCCTGTATTGAACAGGAAGAGGTGTGGTGTATACATACATGTACAGTGCCAGGCTGGAAAAGGCTTGGAGCAGCCTAGTCTAGCGGAAGGTGTCCCTGCCCGTGGCAGAAGAGCTTGGAATTAGATGGCCTCTAATGTCCCTTCCAGCCCAAACTGGAGCAGCAAGTACGAGTACCAAAACTTAAGTACTCATGAAGGAAAAAATTACTGATGCAAGCTGAAAATTGTGAATGAGTGTTAACCTAACTTCTATGCTTCTAGCCCTACATTTTTTAAATTTCTGTTTTTCAGTAGTATTTATATTAATAAATGTCTTTCAGCAGTGATAAAAGACTGGGACTTAAATTTTCTGTTTTGCTGAAATGTTGAGTAATTCTTCTTTTTCTAATACAGTGTTAGTTGATTTAAAATCCACAGTGGAGATAAAGGAGTCCTTGAAAATAGCACAATTAAACAGTTCTTAGGTAGGTCCTGAGGTTCCATTTCAGATGGTTTTAATTTTCTGTTATTTTTTCTCAGTTTCATTAAGGGATCTTAACTTTTGTTTATGACTAGTACTAAATACCTCCTGGGTGTCGCTTGTTTTCAAGCCATCTGTGTAATATTTAGCTCAAAGCCTTGCATCGTAAGCCGGGAGAGATTAGTCACAAGTGTGGAGGTGATGCTAAAGTTTATGTTTCACACTGAGACAAGCAGGTGTCTTCTGCCACTCCTTGTTGTATACTTGGTGACTTGTGTTTCGCCTTGGAAAGCTTATACTCCGGAGAGAGTTAAATTTTAAATTAAAAGCCTCCTGTCTTGGTTAACTTGTTTCCTGCTTCTCGAAATAGACACTGGGTTTCCTGTTTGGGTCATATGAGCAGATATGTTAAAACCACACAAACAGGGACCCACACTGTAAGTGCACACACCGGTGCTGTGTTCATAGTATGTAAGTGCAGTTCTAATAGTTTGTGCAGGCCCAACATTCTGTTTCTTTTAACACTCCTTATGCTGTAAAAAAAGTGCAGAAAATCCGGTAATGAGATAAATTTTTCTTCTGGGGAATTTCTTAATTCCTTGGTCTGCTTCATATATGCCCTTATGCAAAGATAATTTTTATCCCCTCTCTATGAATAAGTTAAATTAGTCTGAGAAGGTCCTCAAGGTATACGACCATACATATTTCTCATTTCCACTATGCTTGTAAATAGTTTCAAATTAAAAAATGCTTTCCAGTGAAGAGCTGTAACATTACTGCTCTTCCATGGAATATGCCATGTCCCTATTAGCAAACTAATCAAAGAGAATTACTACTGAGATTCTGTGCCCTTTCCTAAGTTACCATGTCTGGTTTTTGGTAGGAACCATGCCATCATTTTAGTGATGTGGTTCTTGCAATGTCCTCAACATGTATTTTTCCCTAATATCTACTCTGTCCAAATAGAATCACTTTCCTAAGATGTCCTGGTTTTTGCATAATCTTCTGTTTTGTGAGTCTTTCCTTCACAGAAGAGTCACAAATCTTTTAATACAGTAACCAAAGCTGGAAATCCTCATACTGAGTCCTTTCTTTTTTCTAAAAGATCTCTCTGTTCCAAGATCAAACCATGATTGGATCCTTCTTTAAGCAGGGAATTGAATTAGATAAATCTAGGGTCCATCTCAAACTGAGTTATTTTGTGATTTGCAGGAGATTGTTGCTGTAGATGGGACATGTGTGATGTACTGTTTGCATTTAGGTAACTATAAGATGCGTCCACATCTCCGATGATTCAGCTAATACTACATACATCCTTAATAAAAGAATTTCCTAAAATATGAAGTTACTGTATTTTGAAATGGCATTCCGTGCAAATCTTTATCTTCCTGTGAAGATTTCTTTCTGGGTAAGCCAGAACCTTGGAATATTTTGAACTCTGGCCATTTGGGCTTTGATAATTCTCTTCTAGTGGCTCGGAGCTGTGTGTCTGAGGACTCAGTTTTGTTCCTGCCTGTGGTCTCCCTGAGTGATTTTTTTTCTTTTTAACTTTATTTTTTTAATTACCATGCCCAGGAATTATGACTGCTTTACAGTGGAGAAATAGTCTTGCGTTCTTTACTAATAAATAATGTTTTCTGTTAAAAATACTGCGGTTCTTGGCTGATACTTGATTTAGGAAAGACTAACTGCACTTTTCTTCTGAAGCAATTATTGTTGACCAAAAATGGAACTTTGTCTTTCTCTCCCTAGGGATTTTGGCAATTGGTCTTATCAATGAAGCTCTGGATGAAGGGGACAGCAAGAAGACCATTCAAGCCTTACAGATTCCTGCAGCAAAATTGGAGGGTGTAGCCCCAAAGGTAGCACAGCATTATCAGGATACGCTACTTCGAGCCAAGCGAGAGAAAGCACAGGTGAGTGTAGTTAAATGCACCTCTTGAAAGACCTTTATATGTGTATAATGGGATTCTTACTGGTCTTGAAAGTCAGGAATCAAAACTCGCAGTGGAGGGGTGGGCATTCTGCATACCTTCAAGTGATCTTACCCAGTCAGTTTTGGATCTTTCTGTATTAGAGAAAGAGATTTGCAGCTAACAGTATGAATTTTCATGAACAATGGAGATAGGTGTAAGGATATTAAGTGCCTATGGTGGCTTATTACAGCTAATCCTGGGTCCTCAGTGAGATATGTGTCTTGTTTGTGGAAAAATAGTATCATCTGTTTTTGAAAGGAGACCATGTTCATTCCAGGACTACTGAACTTCTGAATGCAAGTATCCTGCAAGCTGAAGTATTTTTTTCTAATGTTCTTTATTAAATGTAGTCATAGGCATAGTTATATATGGCAAAAAGAAAGTTTCTGAAAGTGGAAAAGTCTGTTAAGTGATAAATTAGAAAAGACATGTGAAGCAACATACATGCTACTAGCAAAACGTATGCTGATGCCTGTTGTTCACCTGTGACACTTTTAATAGCTTATGATTTTTTGGAGTGGTAGTTGTCATTAGCCAAGGACTTCTACTTGCTTGTACATAGTTGCAGCTTTCACTATCTGAAAGGTGAAGATGGAGAGAGGAAGAGCAAGTTTCATCTTACAGGTTTAAGAAAGGTGATTAGGAGTGTGCCTGTGTGCACGCAACTAATTTTTGAGTAGTAGGGATAGGACACTGAGTTTTTTCTCATCTATTTACAAAGAAGTAGCAGATGTCTGTCCTTTCACTGACTTGAGAGTGTTTTGCTTTCTTTTTTCTTCTGTGGACCTCATTGCTCTGGTACCAATACATAATTTTGTATGGAGACTAAGATCTAGATTGTCCTGAACACTTTTTGTTTGTTTGTTTTTGACTACAGGTAAACCCACGTGATGGCAATAGCTGAAAACTGTATGCATTTCTAGTGAAAATCATTAAGCAGCTTTCCCAAGGACCCTGACAGGGTTAATGTTTCTCAGGAACCCATTTTGTGCTGAAGCATTTCCTCCCGCTGAGTCAGAATAAAATAATGAACTCTTTTTAGTGTGTTCTTAAACTTGTGCCAGGGTGTGCTGGTAACTTCTCAGTTGGCATGAAATTACCTAATTTAGACATAAAATAAGCGAAGGGCTTGTCCCAGCAGCATGGCAGAAATTTCCAAAATAGAAAGATCATATTATAAAGTAACAATGTGGGGAAAACAGTCATCCTCTGAAGTCAACTGTTGTGAACTAGTGATTTCTATACCTTGGGTCTGAGAGGGATTGTACTTCACCTCAAGACATTGTTCAGTTGTTTACATGAATGGGGAGTGCTGTCTGATACATGTTTCTTATGTGATTAGGAGAGAGAGAGAGAAAAAACCAGTAGACCTTGTAGTATGTTTCACTCTGTGTATCTTGGAGAAAGCCTTGCAACAGTAAAACTGTAGACAAGCACCAGATGGTTTCGGTAGTGTTTGGGTTGACTTCTGCTGGTACACAGTACAGTACAGTTGCAGTGATTATTCTCCCCCACTCCCTGGACAGGACTTTTGCTGTTGCTGAGACTCTTGTGGGACTATCTGGCTTTCAGATGAAATCTGCCTGTGCAAGTCATGTTAAGCTGTTGAATGAAGTGTCATTTAAACAAGTTAGTTTCAAACTTGCCAAAACAGTGGGAAAAATATGGAGGGCATGTAAGGGAATGTTCATTTTCAGTCTGGCCTTAAAGCTCTTGAACATTGCAAGTAGTGGTTCTTTTGTACAGTGTGATTATTTTTCCATACCAGAACTAAATGTTTCCTGTGTTCTGTTTGTACGAGGAGAGGTATCAGAAGGGTGGCAGTTGCATCTTAGCATTTCTTTCAGTAGTTACCTGCAGGAAACACCAGTGGGTGGAGAAAAGCTTAGGCTTGGCAAGTGCTAGGTCATTGTTCTTTATGTATATTTTGGGACTTGCTAAACACTTGTCTCTTTCCTCTTAAATTTCTTCATCTAACATTAGCTCATTGGATTTCCCAGCCAAAATACAGGATACTGTGTGATCGCTGCTCCTTGACAAGCGATGTGTTAAAATAAAGACTTAAAACATGGCTTTGACTGCTGTGTGTGTCTACCCACCCACAATATGTACAATGTTTTTTTGCTTTGCTAGTTTGTACAAGCTTGTGAACTTTTGTGGACAGGGACAAGAGCAGGCTGATATGACATTACTTACCCAAAAAGTTTTTAGTTTCTGCACAGAGATGTGCATTGGCAGCTCTGTATAGTCGTGTTCTGTTGAAGAACTAACTTCTCAGGAAGTCATGTCCTCTTAGTATGGCTTTAGGACTGACTGGTACCAAGTCCCTGGCCTTGTGTTCTCTCTGCTTATCAGAGTGATTCCATTGATAGAATTTCTTCTTTGTTCTATTTCCTAAGAAGATTTTTTGACTGGGAGAAAGTATTGAGTTTGGTAATGCCATAGTAGTCTCCGCTAGTCACAGACACATCCTGTGATATGAAATGCAGATGATGTCCTTGTATTGGAGTCTGTTAGGAAGACTGAAATGCTTCTTATTCCCTCTGTTGTGGAAAACTACTATATTGACTATTGCTGATCATGGATTATTTTCCTTGGCAAAAATAATGATACTTCTCTCCCCACACTGTGTATATTTTTCTTGTTCTATTCTCTTCAGGACACACAGGATGAAACAGCTGTACTTTGGCTAGATGAAATTCAGGATGGGATTCATAGGGCTAACAAGGACACAGAGGAGTCCGAGAGATGTAAGTATTATCACACAGTATTGCAATTAATCCCCATTACCAACCAAATACCCGTTACTTAAGGTACAATTGGAGCTAGAAATGTCATGTAAATGTGGTAGAGGAAACCAAATGCACTTACGGGCTTCTGGTGTAGTAATTTTTTCTTTGAAGAATGTGACATTTGCTCTTCAAATACTAAATTTCTTCTATTGTCGGGGAATATGCCTTTTTTCCCAGTTTTCCATGGGACCGTTAGACCATTGGAAAAATCTGTATCAAATTTTTTGTCATTTGCAACTAATTGTGTATGTCTGTGGATGGTTAGCTGTGAGAATGCTCGTGTGCTTAATTGAAATGTTGTTTTCTGGTGAGCGTTACCTTTTGTTTGCGTAACGTACTATTGTCTTGTCTCAGTTCTCTGAAGTATTACTAGACAATCTCACGTGTTTTTCAAATACAGACAGTGCTACACATCAGTCATACCCACCTTTGCTCCTTAGCGCATTTTGCAGGTGGACTGGCCCACCCTTTGTTGCATCTGAGTCTTTATAATGATGTCATTTCTGTCTACAGGAAAAATTAAGTAATTACTGCTCTTGTTGAGCTTTTGTTTGGTTTGGTTTGGTTTTTGGGTTTTTTATTTGTTTATTTTGTTGCTGACAAAAGCTTCTTCTTTAACAAAACATGAAGTTTTTCAGGTCTTATGATATATTCTAATGGCCTGTTCTCTATGTATGGCATTTGTTTACCACATGCTTTGGAGAGCTTGTTTTTATACATTTTAAGAATGTGATATTGTTCTCATTTGCATTTACTTAAATCTCTGATTTTCCGTTACATTCAGCATTTACTTGTCGGCTTGTTTGGCTTGATTCACGCAGTATTAGTGCTGATTGGTTTTGCCCTTTATAGTCACCTTACATTTTTCTTGATTCTGTTTCTTTGTCTCTGGTGTGCTGATGTCTTGCGTTCCACTTCCGAAAGTTCTAGTTTGATGTTAGGCTGGTACTTAAAGTTATCCAAACATGCACAGTCAGTCCCTTCGAATTTTGAATAGGCAACCATATTGGAAACAGAAAAGTTAATCAAAGACAGTGTAGAATATCTGTCTTTCAAGATTTTCCAAAGACAAGGCCCTGAAGATAGCCCAGCTTTGAGAACAGGGTTGGGCTAGACTGCCCTCCAGCATGAGCTCTTAATGAATCTGTGTATCTGATATGTAGAGTTTCTGGCCCAGTTGATTCCTCTCATCCTCTCTCTGCAGAAATGAGCTTGCTTTTTTTATTTGTGCCTTGTCCGCTTGTATTCTTTATAGATGTTTTAAAAGAGAGAAAAATCAACATGTTCAATTAAAACTTTTTAGCGAAAGACACAATGAGTTTTTCCAACTCCATGGCCTAGTTAAGTTGTTTTTAATGACACTATTTAGTCAGTGAATTCCCCTGTCAACTGCCTTACAAAAAAAAAAAAAAAAAAGGTGTGGGGGGAAACTAAGGCAGAGCTTTTACCTATTCATATTACTGTCTTTTTGCAGAAGCACCAGTACAGTTTTTTTCACCCTTTTTCCCCACCTACCAAGCATTTTGGCAAATGAGCAGGTTAAATGTCATGCCAAGGAGCATTTGGTCAAAAACAACATGAGCCTTTAAGTCTAAAAAGATCATCAGATACCCTTATCTATCCATGTAGGAAGAGATGTTTTTGCAGTCTTACTTGGTGCTGAAAATGACTGTATTTCGTGTTCACTGTATCAGTGGGATTTCTGTGCTCTTGTGGTTTTGTCTGTATTTGAGTTGCTGTTCTGCAATAATCCTGGAGTGACGTATGGTTGTTTTTTCTTCCTCTGCTCTTTGTCTTTCCCCAAGAAGGTTTTTGACTTGTTTACAAACTACTCCATGCTTTTCTCACTAGGGATAGCGGTACTAGTTGTTGAAAAGGCCCCTTTCGAGTTAGGACTGGCTCTGCCAGAAGAAACTGCCTTATCTAAAACAGATGTTAGAGGAGAGCTGTAACTTCATGTGTTGAGAAATTCTGATGGTAAATCAGCACCATACTGGGATTTGGGACGCACAAATTACATGCCATCAGGTACAGTACCACATATGGTACTGTATTGGGCACTCCATACTGAAGAGGCCTCTGTACTGCAAGTTGTCTGATTGTTTTTATTTATATTTTGTATTTATATACAGTTATTTGTTATCACACAAACACCCCAACTATAAGAGTGTGTTCACATTGCCTTGCTCTATTCTATGTTTGCTGTGAGTCACTGAGCGCTTGAATGCCAAGCTAACCTGATTCTTGGTGTTATCCAAGTCTCCTTAGGAATTCTGGCCATTAATGAAGCAGTAGATCATGATGATGTTAGCCAGACCCTGAGTACCTTGCGTTCACCTGATGTGGGGCTGTATGGAGTCACTCCAGAATGTGCTCAGACATACCAGCGAGAGCTGTCAGAAGTCAAGAGAAGAAAAATGGCAGCAGGTACAACTTCAGTAGCCTACTGGTAGTGAAATACATTCAAGATTATTATATGCAGAATTGGAACCAGAAGTAAAAAAGCCCCTGGGGAGAAGTCTTGTGTCATAGGTGGCAGTTGTGGATGCTTCGTGAACTAAGTTTTTTTTCCAAAAAAGTGTGTGAATAATATAATGTTCTCCACTTGTAGAACGTGTTGTGCTTAGGTAGTTCTCATATGAGGTCGTTAGGGACTTGGAAACATCACTTCTCTTGCTTGGAGGAAGAAGCATCTGTAATGTGGATTTGTAAATTGTAACATTTATACGCATGAAAGGTAAGACACTTGTCTGGTTTTGAGACTGACACTGCAGTTTCTGCTCTTAGGGGGCAATGGCAGTGAATGGGTGAAACACTGGGTGAGAGGAGGCTATCATTATTATCATAACCTGCGGACCAAAGAGGGAGGATGGGATGAACCAGCAGAATTTGTGCAAAATGACACACAGCTGTCACGGGAGGAAATACAGGTAGGGTAGATAACAAATACCCTTTCTCTGAAAAGCTGACATTCCTACCGTTCCCGCCCTTAATGCAGCTCTGAGATAGAATGTTTCAGTGCCATAGTCACGTTTAACAAGCTTAGTAACTCATTTGATTTGCTGGGCATCATCAGATTGTGTGTTCAGAACTTCTTGTCCCATTTCAGAAAAATTTATCCTGTCACTAAAAGAGTACAGGACCACAGTGTCACTGTGTTTTGAAAGACAGCTTTGAAGTTTCTTGTAAGCACAAAATGGAAAGCTCATGTCACATCATTCTTCTTGTATCTCTGTTTTCTTTTTTCTGACGCTTCTTCCTATCATAACATGAATTCAGAGCACCATATCTGGAGTCACTGCAGCATACAACCGAGAGCAGTTGTGGCTGGCCAATGAGAACCTGATTATGAAACTTCAGGCTAGCTGTCGAGGGTATCTTGTTCGCCAGGAATTCAACTCACGAATGAATTTTTTGAAGAAACAAGTCCCAGCAATCACTTGCATTCAGGTAATGATATCCTTTAATTATGTTTGAAGCTTGTTCTCTGCAGTTGTTTTCTATACATAAGCATATTGACAGTTTTTGTTCAATTCAAACAGTTACAGCATGCAATTGTCTTTGACTCATTTTGTAAATTATCTAAAGGCATTTACTTTCCCAATGAGCTTTGGTATATTTGCTTTTATATGTCATGTATAGTCAGTAAAATCTTCTCACATAGCTTTGGAGAGAGAAAAACTTACTTGAGGAAGCTTTACCTATTATTTTTTTAACAAGTTTCAGTGTTTTGGAAATAGGGCAATATGAAATGTGTTGCATGTCTTGATAGTGATAATACCATGAGGTGCATTGCTGTTGTGATTCAAGAGAAACAGTGGTTTTCAGTATTCAGTAAGATTGTTCTCTTCAAATTTGTCCAGGGATTTGGAGGATTGAGGACCTGAAAGATATGATGGGATAATTCCACATGAGATTGGGCTCATTTACAGGACAGCAACAAAAACACCCTTTCTGTGGTGTTGTAACTGAAACGTGTGCAAATGAAATAGTTGCATTGCACCCTATTACCATTTTATTATTTGAGCAGTGTATGTTTGTTTATTTCTGCCTAAGTAACACCTGCTCTCCCTGTATGTTTAACAAAACCTCCAAACCCACTCCCAGCTCACTAAAATAACACTCTCTCCCTTTAAGTGTAGTCCAGCCCTTTGCCTAACTTCTCTTCCAAGTGCTGATAGCAGTGAGTCTGCTCTGATGGTTTAAAATGTTACATCCCTGTTCTCACCAGCAGCAGCATGTAACACATGATTCTCATGTAGAACAGTTTCTATCAAATTGACTGTTTCGCTATATCCTTGATCCCTAACTGTGTTTCAGAAGGCCCAGAATCTTCATGGGGTGATTTCAAGTCTCTCATGATCGCAGTTGGGAAAATAGTTAAATGCCTCACAGAGTGTATCTCTTGACAAGACAAGCATGTCTCCCTCATGTTTTATTTAACCAAAAGGGAAATCAGAAGCTGAGGAACAGAAAGAAGCTCAGATTTGTAATTACTTCTCCTTAATTAGAAAAGTAAAGTGAGTGTGCCTGTTTTGTTTCCAGGCTCAGTGGCGCGGCTACAAGCAAAGGAAGGCATATCAAAGCCGTTTGGATTACCTGCGAGCACAAAAGGACCAAGTAGTAAAGGTAGTGCAGGGTCCCTGCTTTTTTTGGTAAACCTTTTGGATAGTGAACTTCGTAAGAAAAGTTTCTGTCTGAGTGTTTTGGTTACCCTTTAATAGATTCAATCAATGACCAGGATGTATCAAGCCAGAAGACGTTACAGAGATCGTCTGCAGTATTTCAGAAACCACGTAAGAGGCTATCTTGTTAAATGTATTCTGCACCTGACTTTTGTAATCTCTCCAGAATGATGTCAAGTGCTTTTTTATTTTTTAAATCCTAGATAAATGATGTTGTAAAAATTCAAGCCTTTATCCGAGCTAACAAAGCACGAGAAGACTACAAAACCCTCAGTAAGTATTGCCAAGAGGATAAAACTGATGTGCCTCAAATCTGTTTGCGAGGGATCGTAGAATCATAAAAGAGATTCCTCAGCTTTCTCAGCCTGTTTCCATAGGAGAGATGCTCCAGCTCTCTGATCATCTTTGTAGCCCTCCTCTGAACTCGCTCTGCAGCTGCACATCTTTCTTACGCTGGGGGCATCAGAGCTGAACACAGTATTCCAGGTGGGGTCTCGTGAGAGCAGAGTAGAGGGAGAGAATCACCTGCCTTGACCTGCTGGCCATGCTGCTTTTGATGCAGCCCAGGATATGCAGTTGGCTTTCCGGGCTGCAAGTGCACATTGCTGGGTCATGTCAAACTTCTCGTCAGCCAACATGATGTTGGTTGTGTGATCTATAACTTCATGACAGTTTTGAGGAGTGATTGGGATGAACTGGTAGGGCAGTGCAGAAAGTAGATAGTTCTTGAGGCTGAAGGAAAACTTGATTCTAGCTGTTGCATTTCCTGCTGAGATATAGAACTATAGGTTTGCAGTTAGCTTTGATGGTGTGGACTTAGCCTGTGCTGATACTGACTTTGTTCTTCTTTGCTTCTTGTACGATTTTCTTAAAACAATAAGTGAAAAAATGTCAGCGGCTGCTTAGACTTGGTGGTACTAATTTAATTCTGGGTGCTCCTTGGTGTGTTGTTTAAACATAGATAAGGCATATATTTACTTCTGTTTGCCATCCCTTGGTGTTTTCTTTTTTCTTGCCTATTTTTAGTTAATGCTGAAAACCCACCTATGGCTGTGGTTCGGAAATTTGTCCATTTGCTCGATCAGAGTGACCAAGATTTTCAGGAGGAGCTTGAGCTAATGAAGCTGCGTGAGGAAGTTGTAACTTTGATCCGATCCAATCAGCAGTTGGAAAATGACCTCAATCTCATGGACATCAAAATTGGGCTGCTAGTGAAAAACAAAATTACATTGCAGGTAAGAAATGTGCTGATGGGAGATCAGCTACAGTTTGAATTGAGCCCAGTGGTAGTTAGCATGGCGAGTGTCTGGCCACAGACATCAGTTGCTCAGACCCAATAAAAAACACTGTCCCAGACTTACAGTTTTTACTCCCAATACATTCTTAGTCTATTCTGCTATTTTAGTATGCATTCCTAGAAAAAAAACTGGAGGAGGAGAAGAAACAAGACCTGAAGCTAATAAAGGCAAACAGCAGACTATCTTGATCTAATAAATGCAACAGATTTTGTGTTTGAAGGCTTTGATAACTCTGTTTTATTGCTCCTGTGTGGTTAAACAAGTCACATGATAGAAGCTTGCAGCAAGGAGTGTGACTTTGGAGGCAGGAGACATGCTCTTGCCACTTGGTTGGTTGTTGGTTAAAGAAAACCCCCCTCTATCACTTGGCACCAAAAAACCAAAAGAGACTCTTGCTGATACAGCATTGCCTTTTCTTCAAGCTGAAGTTCTGGTCAGCTTTTTGTGTGGTCCTGGATTTCATTACGATAGGCTTCTCCCATGCAAAATCTCCATCGGTATACCAAAATTTATCTTGGAAGGAAGCTGCAGTGCTTGACTTGATGCTTGCAGTGAAAAATGCCATTGCTGTCTGAGTGTGTAGAGGTAGTGAACCAACTAAGTATGGAACAGGGGTTTTAAGTTGTAAGCCCAGAGAAACTGCTGCCTAAGCAAATAATGCTTCACTTTAGTAGCCCCAGGCATACCTTGACCCTGCCTTTCTACATCCAAGAGAAGTGGGCTCTCAGATGCAACTGTTTTCCCATATTGCCTGTTAGAAACGTCTTAGAGTGGAATCTATACCTATTCTTTCTTTCCAGGATGTTGTTTCTCACAGCAAAAAACTTACCAAGAAGAACAAGGAACAGCTCTCTGACATGATGATGCTGAACAAACAAAGGGGAGGTTTGAAAGCATTGAGCAAAGAGAAGAGAGAAAAGCTGGAAGCCTATCAGCATCTATTCTACCTACTTCAGGTAAGAAACTTCTTACGCTGCTCAGTAACCTCTTGTGATAGAGGCTTATATGTCTTTGCTTATGCACTATAGTTTTCATAGAACCATTAAGGTTGGAAAATACCTTTAAGGTCATCAAGTCCAACTGGCAACTGTTTTGAGCTACCTTAGTTTTCAGCAATACTGATGCACACTAAGTAATTTTTCTTGTTGTTGTAGACTAACCCAACCTACTTGGCCAAGCTGATTTTTCAGATGCCTCAAAACAAATCCACAAAGTTCATGGATTCTGTCATCTTCACGCTGTATAATTATGCATCCAATCAAAGAGAGGAATACCTGTTGTTGCGACTTTTCCAAACAGCACTGCAGGAAGAAATCAAGTATGTGGTTGCAATATGGCACATTCTTGCTGTTGAATCAGTTTTGGCAGTTTCTCAAATTGAGGCAGTTTTCATGTTAAGTCTCTTGTTAACATGCAGATAATGCTAATCTGTCCCTCCACTGTCCTCTCCCTATTTCATATCTGTTATTGTAGTCTATATCAGAAGAATTGAGTATGTCCATTGTGGATGAGGGCCTTTTACTTCAGTCAAGACTTCACTGCTCAACATGGCAGCTACTTTTGATCTGATGCAAAGTCATGCTAAAATTCAGTCTAATCTCAATTCTCCAGTGTCTGATTATAAACACCTCCAGCAAACTGCAAATTCAGCCTTTACAAGCCAGGGAGAGAGCTAAATCCAAGCTTTTTTGATTTCCAAAAGCTGATGAGGTATCTGAAAACAAGAGGCTTTATAATTTGGCATTTCTGTTTCCTGTCATGGTTAGAAACTCAGGCTCTCTTCAGACATGTTTTGTTAGATTGGTTAGGCCTTAGGAGCTCAGTGTTACATGACTTCAGTTTTTTACGATGCAGAGCAGCATAACTTGCTATGAG
Source organism: Cephalopterus ornatus (assembly GCA_013396775.1). Classification (NCBI taxonomy): domain Eukaryota; kingdom Metazoa; phylum Chordata; class Aves; order Passeriformes; family Cotingidae; genus Cephalopterus; species Cephalopterus ornatus. The sequence continues at coordinate 154,901 of VZRE01005079.1, forward strand.
GAAGAATGCTCAAGGAAAGTTTTGAGAAACTACTCTTTAAGTATTTTTGGAAATGCTTTTAAAGCATGAAGATTGTATATATGCTGAAACAACAAATTCTAAAGAAGATTTTTTTTTTTTTTTTGCCCTTAAATTCATGCTTAGAATAGTAGTCCTGAGAAATGTAGGCACTGACAGAGTTATGCATACCTCATATTTCATGTAGATTCTTTCTTCTTCAGATCAAAAGTAGACCAGATACATGAAATTGTGACTGGGAACCCTACTGTTATTAAGATGGTGGTAAGTTTCAACCGTGGTGCTCGCGGTCAGAATGCCTTGAGGCAGATCCTGGCACCGGTTGTGAAGGAAATAATTGATGATAAATCACTTAATATCAAAACTGATCCAGTGGATATTTACAAGTCGTGGGTTAACCAGATGGAGTCTCAAACTGGAGAGGCCAGGTATGGGACCTCCTAATACTGTATTTTTCTACACATTGCTTAGCTGCTTTGCATTGCTTGGTTAGTCATTCAAAACCATCCTTTGCTCCGTTGCATGCATCTGTCGAACTGATACTGGCTTTTTAGTCTCCTCAAGTTGGCTTTCATCTGAGGATTCTAAAGATCATACTCTGGTGGTGGTGCTTGAGAGTACTGAAAGGGAATGTCATTAGGAGATGGAAGAAGAAATGCTCTTTGGTGTTCTCCTATGTTGACTTGATAGTTAGCTATGAGATGCCCTCTAACTTAACAGAATTCATGGTAAGAAAAAGTATTTGAGAATCGTTTCTACATCAGTCAGTGTTCATGTCATATATAGCCTTTGCAAACAGGTACTATTTTCAAGCCAACAAAACCTCTTTTGCTGGCAAAAAGCATGACATCGCAGTTCTCTTAGTCCTGAAATCTTTCTAGTTAATATCAGCCATTGATGACAATTATATTGTGCTACATGATTTTGTCTCATTTTGGTTTCTTTTTCTTCCAGTGCTTGTGATTTGCTAGAACTGGAGGTTTCTATTGTGTTATTGGGGTTTTTTTAACATACTTAAAAAAAAAAAAAAGGCAAAAGCCATACAGATAATAAGTGAATTTCTCCACTGAAAGCATATTTGCAGTCATATATCTTTGTACACTTTGTGCAAAATTCTGGACGTATTTAAAATACAGGTGAAGATGTGTGTTCAGATTGTTCTCTGTATATGAGATTTAGAATATGCTTTTATGAATTACCAGCTTTGTCCATCTATGTTCACTGGAATACTATGCAGTAGTTTCAACTGATTGAAAAAAATGTAACAATTAATTTGGTACAGTTTCCCACCAATCACATGTTACATTGATTTTATGGATGCTGTTGTAGGTTCTGCTCATGTCCAGGTTTTTATCATCTTAATACTCAAATGTGTAGCTTTCTCTTTCACCCGTTTACAGTCTGAAGTACCACTGTGTGTTACAGTTGGTACTTTTTTTTTGCCTAGTGTGCATGCTGGAAAAAAGATTCAGTTTTGAGTTATCTGGGCCTTTTCTCGCAGTGACCATTGCAAGGGAAAGTAAAGGAAGTAAAAGGAAAAAATTTCATTTCTCACAGTGCCTAAAAAGTTAATTAATGGCAATGCGCAGCTCTTGCCAGTGAATATAAACTTGTTTCTGTGTCAAGCTATAAATTCTTGAAATGTTCTAGCCTGAGTAATATTCGCCTTTATATGTTTGACTTTTTCAAATAGCAAACTGCCATATGATGTTACGTCTGAACAAGCACTAAGTCATGAAGAGGTGAGGACACGTCTGGATGCCTCAATCAGAAACATGAGGACAGTGACAGACAAGTTCCTGTCTGCCATAGTTAGTTCAGTGGACAAAATCCCGTGAGTCTGATGTACCACAGTATTATCCCTGAGAAGTTGTTAGTGGGTTCCTCTTGCAGCAGTCTGACTTGACCTTGTCTTTCTCTCAAAGTTACGGAATGCGTTTCATTGCTAAGGTCCTAAAAGACTCCCTCCATGAGAAGTTTCCTGATGCTGGCGAGGATGAGCTTCTGAAGGTGAGGATCTGCACACCCTTGTGAATAACTGTCATCCAAATTGGCTGTGGCAAGCACATCTCATTCTTCTCTCTTCTTGGGTGTATGTGTGGAGAGGAGTGCATGTAAACCCATGTAAAGCTCATTTATTTACCTCTAGAGATAGAAAATATTTCACATCCAGCTATTGATGTTAGCTTCATATACCTCACCTGAGATATAGTACATTGTTTAGAAGGAGGCATCTTGTTGCTTCTGCTTTGCTTTTAAACATCTTGAGCATTTGATCCTTTTGGTTTCTTGACTTGGGTTACTGTTGCTTCTAGAAAGTAAACCTTAGCTTTACTAGTATGATCGCAGCCAGCTGCTCCTTCCTTAATGAGACAAGTCAAAAAGTCTGTATGGAAAATTCTGATATTCCTAATTCCCCTATCTGTAACACTGTAGGATAGTTTGACAGCAATATGTAGAGTCACTTCCTGTGATCTCTAGTCAGTTTTGTATTTTGCATTTCAGTTAACTCTGAGAACTAAAAGGATCCTAATAGAAGGTGCTCTCAGATTCTGAGTATAGCTTTGGGATTTTCATTGAAATTTCTTTGGTTTTATGGCTTTTGGTAGTTGTGAAGGCCTTTGTGCCCATGAATGCTTTACTTTTTAATAAAACAAAGTTTATTCGTAGAATACTTGAAACGTCTCTTTAAACTTCTCTGCCTCTACTTCATTACAACATAATTACCAATCTGAATGCTGTTTTCTTCTCTCTTCTAGTTCTGTGCTTTCCCATTTTGAGACATCGGTTGTTTCTATGCAGGTGAATTAATTTCTTCCATCTGTAAATTTAGGTGGAAAACTGCGGTTTTTGTTAATCCTCGTGGAAACAATGTAACTGTCCGTGTGAAAGTCAAAACTGCAGTTTTGTGCAATAACTACTTTTAGATTTTTTTTTGACAACCAAAGATACCCATGTAATTTACTGTTCTTTTTGCCCTGCAAGTTTGAAAGTTAATAATACAGTTTCTTTCACAGATATATTTTCTTATTACTAGTAGTAAACAGCTTTGACTGTTACTATCCCATGGCATAATCTGTGAGAGTACAGTGGGGGCTTGCATGAAACAGTTGTGAAAAACATGACCTCACTGAAAGCAGTGGTTAATTTCTGGGACTGCTTAGCAACGGCTGGATTTTTTTTCTCTATGGTTTAAGCTGTTTGTTCAGACTCCAGTCTCTTCTGTGCATTTAAGTCACATGGCAAGCAGGTGAAGCCAAGATTCAGTGACCTTCTTCTGCAAATGAGCATGTGATGTGAGAACTATCACTGTAAAATCAGCATGTTGGGTTAATTCCTGTTTCATTGCTGGAATTACTTTTGGCTAAATATCACGTACAGGTTAAATTTATCTTTGTGAGCATATGGATAATGTGATAATCTTTATCTGTAGTTCCTTGAAATTTATTGCTGCTCACATTTGACTAGGTAAATTGGATTTTTGAAGTGTCAAATGCCATTCATCTTCTGTACTTCTGATTTCCTTACCTCTGGATTAAAAGTTTTCTCAGTTACTCTCACTAACTGCAGGTCTGTCCCTAAATATGTTGCTGGCTTATAGAAGAATTATTCTGAAAGAGAAAAGGGCTTTGGAGAAGAAATGGAAAGTAGTTTCCTCAGTTTAACTTCTTGATCTGCCATTCTTCCTCACCCTTTTTTCTTTTTTGGAGATGGCAGCCAATGCTGCACACTTCTCTAAGAATTAGCTCTTGCTCCATATTGAAACTGCATTATCGGATTCCTCTATACTGTGATCGTTCTGCCCTCTGTTAGACTAACTCAATTACATTTAATTCTCCTGACAAACTGTCTCATGCTCTTACCAGTAGTCCATTGGTAACTTTTAATATCTCCTGTCTATACATTTTTATAAGTTTAAGTTCTAAATCTTTATGCATAGGAATATCTGCTGCTGTATTGTCCCGTGACTAGCAGTGCTCAGTCTTTCCTTTTTGTGTTGACCGTCCTATTGCATCTTAATGATTTTTTTTTTTTTTACACTGTAGGTTCTTTGGGATGGTATATGCTGCTGTACAGAAGCACAGCAGAACCTTTATATGGGAAAGGGTCTTCTGGCTTACAAGAAAATAATTTTATCAAAGCACAGATTAGTTTCAGTAAAATCCAGTTGGGTCCTGTACTGTTGTTTATTGATGCCTTTATTGTCTACTCACCTTTTCCCAGATTGTTGGCAACTTACTCTATTATCGCTACATGAATCCAGCCATTGTTGCACCAGATGCGTTTGACATCATTGACCTTTCAGCTGGAGGTCAGCTGACCACAGATCAACGCAGAAACCTTGGTTCCATTGCAAAGATGTTGCAGCATGCTGCATCCAATAAGATGTTCATGGGAGACAATGCTCATCTAAGCATCATTAATGAATATCTGTTGCAGTCATACCAGAAATTCAGGTAGTAGACCTTACCTAATTAAGTTGGGAAGTTTGGCAGAGGGTAACATTGGAAGTATAAAGGGAAAATTACGAATTTTGAATATGATAGATTCTATCTCTGTCAAATGTCTGTTGAAAATAAGAGATTTCACTGCCATAAGCATTGTTGACAATGGCAGATAAAACATGTACCTGGAACTTATGAACAATTCATTGTATGTTAATGGGATTGCAAAGTCCAGTGTTTCGATTTAAGAGCTTCCAGAAGAAAGGTTGCTTTGCACTTACTTATTGTGGTACTTTGCACATGGGCAACCAGCATGGACATACATTCTAATGTCCCATGTGAACCCTGGTTCCACATTAAAATCTAGTGGCGCATTTAGCTGTTCATGTAGTCGAAGTAATCTTTTGTTCAAGAATTGTCACCTTATAACTCTCATGTTTTGAAAGAAAGGTAGCCAGAGGTTGCTAGGGGCAAGGGGTGATAATGACGTGGGAGCATGAGGATATGTGAACAAGGTGACTGAAGCTATAGTCCAGCCCTGTCGATACTGAAAATGCGCAAATGTCAACATGGCCAGTATTAATAATTAAATTTGCTACGTTGGTTCTGATGTGTTAAAGCTGACAAACTGTAGTGTGCCCTAATGCACCATAGTTTAAAGAGGAGAGATTATGCTTGAGATGGTCATGGGGAGTTAATGCTCTTGATACATCACGTCGCGCTTTGTGTCACGCTGTTCTTCTCTCCTTTGTTCTGAAGACGTCTTTTTCAGACTGCATGTGAGGTTCCTGAATTGCAGGATAAATTTAATATTGATGAATATTCTGACCTGGTGACTCTTACTAAACCGGTTATTTATATTTCTATTGGTGAAATCATCAATACACACACTGTAAGTATACATTAGTCACAAGTTGCTCTTTATAAGCAGTGCTTCCAAAGAAAATACTACTTCTGGCTAAAGCACAAAGTTGCGGTATATAAGGCTGAAAGTTGTCTTGATTGTAGTGGTGAGAGCTTGTTGATTTATAAAATGAAGTAATTTATTATGGCTTCACTGAGTTTCTTTTGAAATCATTTGAGTGGGTGATATTGGCACAGCTTTGAATGTTGACGTTGATGCTTTGGAGTTTAGTGAAATAAGATTTTTTTCCTAAAAGATATCAGCTTAGAGTAATGAAATTTTACTGTCTAGAAAAGGATGTGCTATTAACAACATAATTGTTTTTTCTGTTCATCTAGTTGCTCTTAGACCATCAAGATGCCATTGCTCCTGAGCACAATGATCCAATTCATGAGCTGCTGGATGATCTCGGAGAGGTTCCTACAATTGAATCCTTAATAGGTGGTCTAGTTTATTTTGCTTAAGAAGAACATGTTATTACCTTAAATGACTTAAAGTACAGTAAAGAAACTGGATAAGCAGTCATCACAGGTCGTTTGGGAGGACGCACTCTAAGAATCAGCAGCAGATTTGTTGCAGCATATTCTCTCTGCAGAATTTATTGCCCTGAAAAAAACAGGGGTTCTTTCTCTTCTCCCTACCCCCCTCACCTCACCCCATTCTAGAAGTTTCTAGATGACAGGTGGATATTTTGAGATATTTTCTTTGTTCCATTACACTGGAGCAATTTGTCTGTGTTTCTGTCCCTGTTCCAGCTTGTTTGCAAAGATCCATCTTCCCTTCTGGAGATCTGTAGGTGTTTCTTTCAGGGTGCTTTAATGAACGTATTAAATAGTGTGTGTTCCTTTAGCGATTTTTGGCATATGGACAAGTAACTTTTTTTCCGCCTTCTAGAGTTTTTTCTGTAAGAAAATTAGAATTTTTTCCTCTTCTGGTTGAAGGAAGAAGTAACTGACCTGACTAACCTGTGAAACTTCTCTAAAAACCTGAGCCGCAGTTTACTGCTTCAAGCTATAACCAAATACTGGAAAGATGCATAGGTCTTTCTCCTTCCTTGATTTCTATGTTGCGGCTATTTGAAGTTTGAAATCTAGTAGGGAGGAGGGAGGCAAACAGGCACAGTTTTTGGAAAGGATGCTTTGACAGCACTTACCTTGAAGTCACTTGATGAAAAAGGTTGGAACCTTTTAAAGGGGTGATTGCTAGCACATTTTTTTCCAAGCACTGGCAAAGAACAGAACATAACAAGGGTTATCTGAGCAAACCCAGACCTTGGGTTTAGCTAGAACTTGCCTTCCTTCCCCATTTAATTTCTCCTGTGTGCATTCTGTCACTGTGTTTAATATGTTAGAGTTTAATCTTTCTGCAGCCCTTTAAAAAACAGGGGGAAACTTCCTAATAACTGTTCTGGTGCAAGTTCAGACATAATTAGAGCAGGAAAATTTCTTTTGGACAGGATAGCTTACTTTGTTTAAGAGAAGATTACGAGCTTAGTTACCAAGAAGGGCTTTGCTCTTAGCTTGGAAGATTCATTCTAATGAGGACATGGACATAGGCGTGTCACCACATTTTTATTTGTGAAGGACTTTTGGCAGTTCAGCTATTCTTCTCAGTAACATTCTTGAAGATTTGTTAAGAATAAGTCTGTAACACATTCAAGCTGATGTCTTAAAAAGTTGAATTTGTCTTTTGAAGTGTCCTTTTGATAGTATAGGAAGCAGTCTAAGTTTTTCCGTAATCGGTAATATAGGGAAAAATTACAAAGCCCTAGCAGTCAAGAACATAAAGAATGTGATTTAATCTATAAACTCTTTCTGCTTGGCAGGGGAAGGGTCTGGCAGTGTTAATGACCCCAGCAGGGAAATGCTAGCAAAGACTGAGGTTTCTCTCACACTCACTAACAAATTTGATGTTCCTGGTGATGAGAATGCAGAGATGGATGCAAGGACAATTCTGTTGAAGTAAGTAAGGGTTAACTACCTGGTATGTTTCTCAAAAGAAGAGGAACTTTCACAGTTAATCTGCATGTGAAAATAAGACAAATGAGGCATAATTTAAACAAAAGTGAGACTGTTACTCCAAATACACTGAGCTTGTAGCCATATCCTTTTCAATGCTGTGGCATGACATAATAGATGAAGACTAATAGCCTTTTAGAAAAATATAGGTGTTATTAGTCTAATGGAAAGAGAGCAATGGACTGTCAGGGATTTAATTAATGCCAGACTCTTTATTCTGGAGAACTTTGTACTAATATTGATTCTTGGCCACTTTTAAGCGAATTGCTATTGCTGAGATGTATAGAGCAGTGACCTGACATTCAGATGCGTATTTACCCACTCTGATGCATTTCTGCTCAGATGCTAGATAGTTTAATTGAAAATTCTTCAGGTCAGCTTGCACTTGACCTAGACAGACTAATGATCTCCCAGAAGAAAATTTTATCTCCAAAAATAACTTTAACTGGGCTTCTTAAAGGATACATCAGTATTTTCCTACCCACTGGAAGAAGGTGACATTGATTTCAAAAGTGAAGATTTACCAGATGGACTGGTAGTCGTCTAAGTTGTGGATGATGAGAAAGGTGTGCATGTGATGGTCTTTGTGTGATCTCAGAAATAATTCCAGCCTGATTGCAAAGTACCGAAGATGCTGTTTGATTTCATTGTGTGACTCAAGGACAAAAGGGCCTCAGAATATCCACTGACTGTGATTATATACCAGCTGAGATGAAGGAAGATTGGTGTTAGGGATCTGCTTTGTCTCTGTTACCATGCATATAAGAAAATAACCCTTTGGAGTTTTTTGATACCTGTTATAAAGCACTGAAGTGCACCTCTGCATGGATAATAGTACAGACCTTTTCTAGTTGCACAAATTCGCTGTGGCTGCTACCTGCCTTATCTTTCACCTTGATGCAGCTTCTGCGGTCCACATGGCAGTACTGGGGTTACTTTGGAATATGTGGGGTAATATCCGTGCTGTTCAGGGGCGTACCTAAGAGCAAACTTTACGTATTACATAGAGGAACCTTTCAGGGAACATGACTCACTGTCATGTCAAAAAAGTGAAGTGGTCTGGTCTAGCCTAAGACTACCTGAGTGCTCATCCAGTGTTAATCTGACTTTAGGTAAATCAGTAACGTTGGTATTGTTGCAGAATAGAACAGTATTGAAGGTCTTTCAGTTTAAAATGTTTTCTCCTATTCTTGATTTCTTTGCAGCACAAAACGTTTAATTGTTGATGTAATCCGCTTCCAACCAGGGGAGACGCTGACTGAAATCTTGGAAACTTCAGCTACCTCAGAGCAAGTATGAAGTTGTTTATCTGCATTGGTTTTAGACTAGAAAATTGCCATCTATCTAGATATATGTGGGTATACATAGGAATCCCCATTTATGTGTTGCAGTGAAGCTGTCTCCACTGATGGTGAGCAGAGTGTAATAACAATAAGGAGGGTATATAGTGAAAGTAAATTGTATGTGAGAATCTTACTCTTCCAGTAGTTGCTAGGAAGTGTTTATCTAGAAGACCATTTTATATGGCAGGTAGGCTTCTGCTGGTTCCCATGTGTGGAATATGTTCATCAAAATGCATTCATTGGAGCCAGTATGGGAGTCACGAAGCAAAACTCTTTATCCTGTGTTATGCTAGAGGTCAGACAATCTGTGCTTCTTTGTTACCTTAAAACTGGTCTGCTTATGAACTTTGTAATTTTCTGTTTTCTTTTTCTAGGAAGCGGACCATCATAGAGCTATGCAGAAACGGGCCATTCGTGATGCCAAAACTCCTGATAAGATGAAAAAATCTGTCTCTGTGAGGGAAGATGGCAACTTGAATCTTCAAGAAAAAAAGGATAAAATCAAGGCGGGCCTGAAGAAGTTGACAGAACTGGGGACAGTGAATGCCAAAAATAAATACCAGGAACTAATCAATGACATTGCAAAGGTATACCATTTGGTGATTTCCTAGTAATCATAATGGAGTTTCCCCACAGTTTGTAGCGTTGTGAAACTGGCCTGAGTTTCCAGGAGGAGTGAGGTTTGTAGTAGCTAATTCAAACCTACCTTTTGTTGCAGCATTTCCACCTCTTTGGCATCTGGGAAGTCCTTTATAGGACGTTTCTGTTCTCTCAAAAGACTGTCTTGCCAGGTTCTCAGGTACTTTAAGGAAAAGCTTAATAGCCTGGAGGGGAAGTCTTGATGTGTGGTCTTTTTTTCTGCTCCTTTTCTCTATTTGAAGTAGTACCTTTACAAACTTGTTCACCTAAGGAAGTTTTGCCCGTAACTTCAAGACATCCTATCTGTCATTTTTATTTAAATGTACCCATTCAAGAATACCTAAATGCTAAATGGGGGGGAGATAAGAAAAAATCCAATACTGTTGTACGTTGCTACGGTGACAATGTATTTTATATCACATGTTTACTGGAAAACCATTTGGGAAATGTTACATAAGTAAACCAACTAAATAATTGCTTTTCAGGATCTGATTAGAATTAATCGTACTATGGATAATATATATCAAAAATTAAAATGGCAGTTGACAAACACATGGTATTTTTTGTTCGGGTATTAAGGCAACTAATGCTTAATGGCTGACTAACAAAGAAAAATAACAAAGTTTGTGTGCTGCCGTGGTTATAGTCATGATTTGTAAGATAGTTTCCCTACCCAGTGGTGACAAAAATACTGCTTTCTTTTATATCATGTGCTGTCGGTGCCCACTCTAGTCATTGCAACTAGGACAGCATTGAAGTTTGAGAAGACAAAAGGTTCAAATGTTCTACTATATAGAGTTGGTTAGTTCCACAAGTAGTCATCACAGAGAAGAAGCTGTGACTCCTAAAATGAGGCTTGTACCATGAAGCAAGACTAAACAAAGTCCAACGGTGTGTTTCAAATACTCTGTGCTCTGGGCCTGAGCAACTGGAGAGCTGAAATGACAAAGTCTCTGCTTGTCTTTCTCTGCGGTGTAGGATATCAGAAATCAGCGTAGATACCGTCAGAGAAGAAAGGCGGAGCTGGTGAAGCTGCAGCAGACATACAGTGCCTTGAACTCCAAAGCTACATTTTATGGGGAACAAGTAGATTATTACAAAAGTTACATAAAAACCTGCTTGGATAACCTGGCCAGCAAGGGCAAGTAAGTATCTGGGAACCATATAATAACAGGATGGTTTGGGTTGGAAGGGACCTTAAAGACCACCTAGTTCCAACCCCCTTGCCATGGGCAGGGGCACCTTCCTCTAGACCAGGTTGCCCCAAGCCCTGTCCAACCTGGTCTTGAACACTTCCAAGGATGGGGCAGCCACAGCTTCTCTGGGCAACCTGTGCCAAGGTCTCACCACCCTCACAGGGAAGTTGTTGACTGCAGTTCTTTGAGTGTGACTATCCGGTCGAGTCCTTGTCCATCCATCAGATCCACGTCTCTCCAGTCTAGAGACAAGGATGTCATGAAGCAGAGTGTCAAATGCTTTTCACAAATCCAGGTAGATGGTGTCAGTCACTCTTCTCTCATCCACAAATGCTGTAACCCTGTCATAGAAGGCCACCAAATTTGCCAAGCACCTGAGTGAAGGCATAGTGGCTGTCATCAAATCACCTCCTTGTTTTCCATGTGTCTTAGCACAGTTTCCAGGAGTATCTACCAGTCACAGAGGTGAGGCAGACTGACCTGTAGTCCACTGGGTGTTCCTTATTTCCCTTTTCCAGTCAGTGGGAACTTTACTGGACTGCCACGTTTTCTCAAATATGATGCACAGTGGCTTATCCACTCCCTCCACCACTTCCCTCAGGACTCATGGGTACATCTCATCAGGGCCCATGGACTTGTGCACCTTCAGGTTCCTTAGATGGTCTCGAACCTGATGATTTACAGTGGGTGGTTCCATGGCCCTAGAAGTGCTTCTTACAGAAAGCATGTGTTGCTAAGAAGAACCGTAATGCCATCTGCTCAAAGGTCATCAGCCAAGCTCTTTTATCACAGTGATAGTTTTAGGGAAAGGGTCTCAGCAGCAGTAGGAGAATACAGGGAGAGGTCAATGCCATGAATAGGGTCAGAAAGACAAACTTGAAAGACTTTTTGGTCCCTCTGGGAGAAGAGAGTGTAGAGAGTCCAGTGGCTATGAAGCAGGTTGCCCAGATAATGCACATGCTGCTCAGTCAGCCTGTCCTTTTTAGGAACAGGGAATGAAAATAACATAGTTACGTACAAATAAACCATTGATTACAAACTGTCCTCTCTTTTATGCCAAATGCAATCAGTTGTTACAGTGCTAGGCAATTCAGATTTTCTGGGGAAAAGAAAAGGAAAGTGCTGTGAAGTGTGGGAATGTGGAAAGAGTAATTGCCAGTGACAACTGAGGCAAGAAAGTTGTTGAGTAATCTCAGCTTTCTCCATGTCAGTTGTCACTAGATCCCCTTTTGCCTAATGATAGATGGTACTGCTTTTTATGCATTACCGTGTGGTTATGTTTTTGAAGGATTTTGGGTTTTTGAATACTATTTTTTGTCTCCTGTAGTGTGTTATTGATTAATAGTAGAAAATCAAAGGTCTGATCTACAAGTGCTGTGTAGATAAACTTCCTGGTAGAAATACATAACCATCTATCATCTGCATTAGTCATAGTTCATTAGCTATACTGATTCTATCCCTTCCTTCAAATAGGATTAAATGTTTGTTGTTCAAAATCTCTTTACTTGTTTGACCTTCTTATTTGGTTGTTTTTGTTTTGGTTTTTTTCCCCCAGAGTCTCCAAGAAACCTCGTGAGATGAAAGGCAAAAACAGTAAGAAGATTTCTCTAAAATATACAGCAGCTAGACTTCATGAGAAGGGAGTGCTTTTAGAGATTGAGGACCTGCAAGGTAACCAGTGAGTATCTTTTTAAAACTCTGTAGAGCTAAATAACCTTTTTTGGAGGAAGAGGAAAATAGGTATGTTGAATTCTTGTCTATTTGTTAGAACTAGTCTTGGTGCTGATAGCTGAGAAACAGAAATTCCGGGATCTCTTTGAGATGGTGTCAGGTTGTCTTGCAGTTTTGTTGTTGGAATTTTAGCGTTGTTGCTGAAGAAATTGTTCTGATGATCTAGGCTGGCATCCCTAGGGCCAAGAAACCTTGCATAATGATCACTCTTCAGTTTTCTTTTTCTGGCTGAAGCAAAGCAATTCTTTGATTGAGAAATATAATGGGATTTAAACATGACATCCTCTTCCCACCCACCCCTTCTCAGTAACCCACACAGTCATGGAAGGTTACCTTCTTAGGGGAATTGCTACTACCGCTAATAGCTTTCACTGTTGAAAAATCAGCTTAAATGCTAGCTTGAGTTTCTCCAGCTGTGGCTTGCTAGCCTTGGAAGGTGGTATATCTTCTATGGAAAAGAGAGAACCTGCCTGTTACTAGAATTTTTTCAACCCAAATTGAAAAATTTTTCCATTTTTTTATAATGTAGTCTCTGTACTAAATGAGGCATGGATATATGCAGCACTAAAGTAGACTGTTTAGACTGCACAAGCTAAATACGAAATCCTACTACACTTGTGTGAAGATGTGATCTAGCAGACATAGAATCTGTTAGGCTTCCATTCACTGTTGTATTGAGTCTTGTTGGCTTTTACAGTCTCATTCCAAATGGGAATATAGAATAAAGATTTAAGAGTAGAATTGTTAGAAATTTATCTTCAGATTTCATCTCATATAGTCCTTCCCTGTGATTTTTCATTTCTCAAATTTTATAGGTTTAAAAATGTGATCTTTGAAATCAATCCGACAGAAGAAGTAGGAGATTTTGAGGTAAAAGCAAAATTCATGGGGGTACAAATGGAAACCTTTATGTTACATTATCAGGTAAGAACTGTCCTATTTAATAGTAGCATGTAAGTTTCCCTTGACAGACTCTTCATGAAAATAGCAGTGACATGTTTCTGCCTGAACAGTCTGAAAAATGCTTCCAAGAATAACCCATTTGTTGCAGGTGAAAAAGATGCAAAACATATGGAGGACTCAAGCTGTTTTTTGTTTCTTTCACTAATGAAAGCCTGATGTCAGACTGTGTTCTTAGTTACATTTACATGTACAAACACAAACCAAACACTTTCATTTTCAACTTTTTCCTGCTACAGCAGAAAGATTGGGAGTCTGTGGCAGCGGTCAGCTGGGCTTGGGTATGATGGCTTCAGCCAGTCATCATGTATTGGTATTCTTCCTGGCTACCCTACACATACCACATTCTTTACAGTTCTTAGGTGTCCTTAACCTTTACTTAGGCCAGGCTACCAGAACAGGTACGCCAACTGACCTTTTCCCAAATGGTTCCTCATTCTTTCTCTCATGCCAGTAATGTCATGCCTGGTGTCTTTGTCCCCTTCTTGCACTTCTGTCTTCACCCATCCCCTCCCCATCTTGGTTGTCATTAGGTTTATTAATTGTGGATGCCTCAGGTTTCTTGAAACAGATTGTGTGCAGAAACACCTTGCATTGCAGTTAGTTCATGTCACATAACTGGCTGCTGGGACAGAGAGGTGCCCCTCACCTGTTGTGTGCTTTGAGGACTCCCCTGTTTCATTCCAGTTCTTAATCTGTCAGAGCTGGTTGTGAACATCTTGGTTCATGGGGCTCCCTCAGGTCAGTCGCCTTTGGGGCACATGGTTTACTATACCACTGTGCCTTTGTAGCACTGCTTTGGAGATAAAGCAGATGTTCTGAGAGGACAGCAACGAGGGATCTGACATCACACACATACCCACACCCTACCCACTATGTTTCCCTGCAAGAGTGGGATTGCTGAAAGAAATTAATTGCTGAGATAAATCAGGGCAGGTGCATTGCTGACAAAGCAAAGTATAACTAGAAATACAGCCTACATAAACACCTGAGAGATTGAATTGGCATCGTATACATGATGACAGAGATGCCATTTCTTTTCCTGCCCTAGACTGAAGTGCTCTAAGCCACCTCCCTGAGATCTGTGGCAACTAAAACTTTTAGAAAGTGACACTGTGGAATGTTGTAATGTTTCATGGGTACACGATACAATTAGGCACATAGAAAACCCTTTCCAAATGTTACAACAACTTTATGGCTACTGTGCAAATGAAAAGGCTGGAGATGTGTATATGTGAAGTTTGGCTTTCTTAGAATGGTCTTCTATTTCTGCTGTATTTCATAATTTTTTTTTTTTAACAAACAGCATAAAAAAATGAAGATCTTAAATGGCTTAGAATGACACTATTTTTCACCCAGTAAGAGTGGATCTTTAATGAATCTCTTGTTTTTCTATCTTACACCATGTACTTTTTGATAGATATTCGTCAAGATCCTACAGTACTACAGTGTGTTTTATATTCTCTGTAAGCACTTGAGGATTCCTCACTCATTAAGATATTCCCTTTGGCAGGATCTTTTGCAGCTGCAGTATGAAGGTGTTGCTGTCATGAAGTTGTTTGACAGAGCAAAAGTGAATGTCAATCTTCTGATCTTTCTTCTGAATAAGAAATTTTATGGGAAGTAACTGACCTCTGCCAGCAACTCCCCTGCGAAAGGGGAGATGAATAGAAACCTGCACGTACAACTTTTAATGATGTAGCTATGTATCAGTATATGCCCATGCTGTGCTATAAATATATCAAATGTATCATGAAGGAGGACTAAGAACCTCTGGTGAATTGACAGCCCTGATCGAGTCTGCAGGGAGTTGGTTTCCTTTTTATTTATAATCTTTATCTTCAGCTTTGAAGATCCCCTTTAAAGAGGTTATTCTAGAATGTATTTTTACATGGGGTTGGGAATTAAACTATTACTAGAATATACTTAGGGCATTTGTATGCTTTATTTGGCTAATTGTGCGCTTTGTGAAGGTTGAATTCTTGGTGCCTGTGAAAAGAAAAAACTGGCACTGTATAGTGGTCTGTTTGCCTCTTTCTGAAGGCAAAAAAAAGGGTTGCAGGTCGTATTTGGGCTCCAGTTATTCTCAAGCAGCAATGACCAAAATAAAACATGCTTGAGGTTCAGGTTACTCGTGTTTGTGAGTTGGCATTGGTAGAGATGGCAGTGGCCACTTGCCAAGATAGAACTAATGCAATTGGGGGAATCAGTAAGTGTCATAAATAGTTACAGAACTAGTCCTGATTATGTACTACAGCCACATAGAACAGCTTCAGTGTCTCATTTTTCTTGATTTGCTTCTGTTTATCACGCTGTAATAATTTACAGGTGGCCGCTTCAGTGCAGGTATCGTCGAATGTATTTACTAGTGCTTACAGATAAAAAGAAGCTTCTTGGGGAAGGGAAGGAAGCTTAAAAAATTTCTTGAGACATGTTAACTTTTAATGTTGCTTGCAAAGCATTTGAAATGTAACAATAACTTTTTTCCCCAGTTTAGAGCAATGTTCTATATATCTGTGTATGATGCAATAAACATTAGGCTCTACCTGCAGACTTGTCAAGGGAAGACTATTTCAAATAGATTAGCCTTTAAAAAAATTAATTTTTTCCAACTGCACTTAAGTTCCTGTTTCTTTTATTACTTTGCAGGAGTTTTGTGTATTTTTTTTCAGCATGGTGGTGGTGCTAGCTGTTCTGCTATATCCAATAAAAATGCAGAGACTCTTAAAAAAATATAATCTGATCCTTAAATTCGTCATTTGTTCAGCTCTTCCCTCAATTTATTTCTTAACTTTTGTTTTTAAGGGACATATCTCTCAATTGCAAATTTCAAGTTATTCGTAAGTCACTTATGTTACTTGTTCAGATTAGTGTTCAGAGTTTAAATTAACTGTTGCACCTCTGATGTACACTGAGCCAGTTGTTTCAGCCTAGATCTTTTTTTTCTCATGAAAGACACTCCTAGTATTTGGAATGGCTGTGTCACTGAGTATAACTCTTCTGCAGTCCTCTGGGAAGGAAATATTTATTTCAATTTGATGGTGTTTCGGCTGTATTTAAACATATTGTAGTGTTGGTGCATATGTGGTCCAACCCTATAACAAAAATTACTTGCCATACCCAAGAAAGATCTTTATGGTCCAGATCATCTAAAACAGAGATAGGTCAGAAGTAGATTTCCACTGAAATCTGACAAAGAGGTTTGAAATGGGATAAAGTTCTTGCTTTGTTTGGCGGGGGGGGCGGGGGTAGGCTTTTTGTTTGTTTGCTTGCTTTTGTTTAGTTTTGGTTGCTTTTTTTCTTCCTGTTTGCTTGCTGGCTGAACTCTCCTTGATGCCCTTTCCTGGACAGAAGCAGCTGGAGGGCAACTCCTGCGGGTATTCAGTGTGCTGGAGTGAGAGGCAGCTCCTGTGTCTGAGGGCTTATGGCTGTGTCTCCAGTGGGTGTCCCGTGGGTGCAGCATTGAGGGCTGGCTGAGGGGAGAGCCCAGGGTCAGCGGGAACTGGGGATGGAGGGGGAACACGGCGGAGCGGGAGCCTGAGCAGGAGATGATGCCCCAAGCGAGGTGAGTGGGGGGTGAGGGGCTTATGTGGGATCCTCCCAATAAAGGGAGGTTTCAGCCCAAAAATGCTTGAAGGATTCAGGGGGATGTGTGTGCAGAAAATATTAAAAAATGTAATGTTTCTCATATTTCTATATATTGAAAAATTATATTAAAAAATTACAATAAAATATTACATATACAGAACCTTAGAGTATTAAAAATTCTGCATATAGATAGATTTCATAGGGTTTGAAAATACAAATATAACTTGAAACTGAAGGGCTTGAAAATGTGACAAAAGGTGATCGATATGAAGGAAACAGAAACAGCTCTGTGGGTTCGGAGTATTTTTTCTGCCCCCTCACTGTGGTCACACACCAAGTCTGGGTTCTCGTCTGGGACTGGAATCGCTGCTGCCACCTGGTGCTGAACGGGAGGTACTGTGCGTGTTTAACGACACGCTGGTGTCACCCGCGGACTGAGAGCGGCACTGCACATTGAAAAAAACCCCTAAAAGAAAAAGAACTTTACGCACTAACCCCAGCGCAACATGCGCACGCGCAATTGGTTACGAAGAAGCAACCAATCATGTGTGGCAACATGGCGACAAAACCTCGCGCATGCGCAGTTACTACTGATGGGTAGAGGAACGGAAATAGAGGCACACGTTTTTACTGTAAAGTGAGTTACTGAGATTAGGGATTGTTTTGTTCAGTTACTCTTTCAGCTCCACTGGCCGAGCGAGCGGGAGGAGCAGCAGTGGCACGAGCGCCGGAGCTGTTGGGTGGGTCTGGGAGCCCAGATTCTCATCCCGGTGCAGCCTTGTCCTGCAGCCTCCCGGCGGCATGTCCCTGCAGCAGGAACGGAGGAGAGCCTGAGTGGGAGGCGAGGCGCCATCCGTGGATACGCTGCCCTTGTGCCAAGGGGCAGCCGCTGGCCTGCGGGACAGGAGCTGAGGGGAAGGGATTTCAACCCTTTGGGGAGCTGCCCTGCCTTTCTTTGTCTAGCAGAGCCACCTTTTTCGGGGCGGGGGCAGCGGTATTATTAATGCAACGCGCTGCTGTCCAGTGCAGTTTAACTTGTTTCTGTGGAACGTGCTGGGAGCAAGTGCCAGGTAACTGTGGGGAAGCCGTGGGGAAGCATCAGGGTGCTCTCAGGGCCTGGGGGTGGGCGGGGTCCCTCTGGGCGGCTCTAGGAGTTCATAATGGTTAATTTGTTTAGCTGTTCTCTGAAGAATACTGTATTAAATCTGTTCAAGTTTCTATTGGTACAGTGTGAAAATTTGATATTCTTTTGCTCATGGGACATGCCCCCAGTCCCATCCCACTTCCCTCCCCAGTGATCCCAGTCCCACCCAGTGCTTCCCCACTGTATTCCAGTCCCTCCCCAGTTCCACTCCAGTGCACCCCTGTCCTTCCCTACTGCCCCCACTCTCATCCCAGTCCCTCCTCACTCGCATTCTAGTCCCTCCTAAGTGACTCCTAGTCCCTCCCCAGTGCTTCCAGCCAAGTGCCAGTCCCTCCCCAGTCCCTTCCCACAGTACATCTGCATCCCATCCCAGTGGTCCCAGTCCCTCCTCAGAAATTTTCAGGCCCCTTTCAGGCTCACTTACCGGTCCCCTCCCCAGTCCTGTCACAGTCGCCTTGCAGTCCCTC